>UELW01000898.1:0-38874 GCA_900490495.1 Danionella dracula | reverse complement strand
TATTATTTTATAAAAAATATTTTTTATATTGTCTTTATCATATTATTTTTTATAATGAATATTTTTTTTTATATTAAAATCTTGTATTCCATGGACACAATTTTTAATTCTTTAAGCTGCATATAAAAAAAAGGTATTAAAAAAACTACTACTAAAAACAAATAATTTATAAATTTTTGTTACGCATTTACTCATCGCAATAAGACACACAGCTTTAAAATAATGTTATAATAATAGCATACTAAAAAGATTAAATAAACTATACTAATACAGTGTTCCAATACTAATAGGATTCAAAAAGAACATTTCAAAGCTTTAGAATGTATGTATAACACTGAAGGTTTTTTCGCTTTAACATAATTGGTGAAAACAAAAAGAAATTTTCAAATATCTTCAATAATAGCAAACCTTAAAAATATGTTTCACACAACCCAACACGTTCATATCTTAAAATTTGAGATATGAAATACGTTTCATTTTAAAACCATTCTACGTTATTTCAATTTAAACCAAGAATAGAAAGCTGAATAGCGCATCACGGAGTCGCTATGGCTTTCATGGCTTTATTTAACAAAAACACTAAAGGAACGTTTTAAATCGACAGGAACCCCGGTTACATAATAAGCCCCGCAGAGCGCTCTAGAACTTGAATCCTGTACTGCTTGGCTCTCCCGCGCGTCTGCGGCTGCGCCTTGCTGCGTCTTTTGCTTAAGGAAAGAAGAGGAGCACGTTTGGGACGAGAACATTCGCGTTCGAGTGACACAGGTGCGTCCTGACCTTCCTCTGCTTGGCAGCGTGCGCGGCCACCATATCGCGAAGTCCACTCCTTCTCCCCCTGCTGCTCGCGCACCTACAGACCGCTCCTCTCGACTTCGCGTCGCTGGCCATCGGGTTCCCGCTCCAGCTCACTCGGTGCCAGAGCCACTCCACGGACTGGTTTCGGCTCCAGCACGGACACGCCCTCCTTACGACTCGTCACCGCCCCCGGCCTGAACCATCTACATCAAGCCAAATAGGAGCGAGTTAATACTCTCTCTGAACGTGCATCATGAGCACAGCTACTCACTATCGTGGTTCCTCTCCGGGTCTCAGGGCTGCACTAGAACTAAACCAGCAGGCCTGATATGAACACGGGAGCTGGCGTACCATGTCGTAGATTTGTGGTAGCCCAGCATGGGTCGGGCGCCCCCGCCCCCCGGCCCTCCTCTTCCGGAGCACGGTGAAGAGCTGCGGCGTCTCGTTTCTTGGACACGAGCACAACTAGCATCTCTCGTCTTAAATTTTCATTTCCTTCGAAATTATCATCATCTTCATCAGTTTATCATTAACGTTTTTTTGTATCTCTCACATGGCGAATACCAAAACAATCAACTCCAACCTGTTTATAACTACTGTAACCAAAACCTCAACCAACAAACTAACTAGTGATCCTGGAAAAAGTCTGTATTGCCAGTCGACTAAAATTACTCTTTTGGGCCAAACCTTTCCCTATCACTAAGCCCACATATGTTCAGATGAAACAACAACGTTGAAAACGATCCACTGATGCTAAGTAGAGAAACGGTAGTTTTAACCTTTGTGGGGTATTCCCATTTGAAAGCAATTAAATCAACAATTTTACTCCATAACACATTAAACATATCTGAGTTCTTCTCACTTCAAACAATATAGAGAACATACTTGAATGGTTCAACCATCCCTCTGAGAAAGATTATTTTTTCTTTAACAAGAGAAACGGTCGATTTGATCTGAAGGCCACACAAGGGTTAAGGGAGTAACACACACCTACGGCGGTCAATTATGCACTATAGAAATATTAGAGTGACCCTAAAAGAATTAAAGTGACGCTAACTTGGAATTACCAATGGACATGATTAACGCGATTAACAACAGTGAAGCTAACAATAATAATGTGACGGTAACAAGAATTCACGCGACGGTAACAAATAATACCAATGGTATCACTAATTACGTGATGGTAACTAGCTACGGTTAACACAGAATTAACCATATGTAGCATGAAATTAACGCGATGAAACAACTTGAGCTAACAATAAGTAATTTGACGGTAACAAGAATTCACGCGACGGTACAATATTATACGCATGGTAACAACAAAATTACACGCAATGGGTCACCAAATTTAAGGTGACGGTACCAAGAATTAACCAGATTTAGGCATGAATTAACGCGATGAACAATCAGTGAAGCTAACAGTAATTTAATGTGACGGTAACAAGAATTCATGCGACGGTAACAATAATTAACGCAATGGTAACAATAATTAACGCAATGGTAACAAGAGCGACGGTAACAAGAATTAACCAGATGTTAGCATGAATTAACGCGATGTAACAGTGAAGCTAACAATAATTAACGTGACGGTAACAAGAATTAACGCAATGGTAACAATAATTAACGCAATGGTAACAAGAATTAACGCAATGGTAACAAGAATATTTTAGGTAACAATAATTAACCAACATGTTAGCATTAATGAACGCGATGTACCAGTGAAGCTACAATCTTTAACGTGGACGGTAACAAGTAGTGACGGTCACAAGAAGTAATTGACGTAACAAGAATTAATAACCATAGTTAATCATGAATGAAAAACGCATGTCAACAGTGAAGCTAACAATAATTAATGTGACGTAACCCAAATTAACGCATGGTAACAGAATTAAGCAATGGTACAAGAGCGACGGTAACAGAATTAACAGATGTTAGATGAATTAAAACCGCGATGAATACACAGTTAACTAACAATAATAATGTTACGGGACAAGAATTCAGCGACGGTAACAATAATTCCGCAATGGTAACAAGAAATTACGTGATTGGTAACACGAATTAATTTGACCCCGGTAACAGAATTAACCAGCATGTTACATGAATTCACGCGATGAACAACAGTGAAGCTAACAATAATTAATGTGACGGTAACAAGAATTCACGCGACGGTAACAATAATTAACGCAATGGTAACAAGAATTAACGTGATGGTAACAAGAATTAATGTGACGGTAACAAGAATAACCAGATGTTACATGAATTAACTCGTGAAACCAGTGAAGCTAACCATCATTACGTGCGGTTACAGATGACGGTACAATAATTAAGTTACGGTACAAGATTATGTGACTGTACTCAGATTACCAAGTACCAGAATTATTAATGCTAATTAGAATTAAACGCGACGGTAAAACACCTGACCTGTGTTTATCAACCTAGAAAACACACTGACCCTTCCATGCTCCTCCATCTCTTTTCTCCGAGTTCAATCACTCTTGAGGCTCCATGCCAGCGGAACCTAGGAGAAGCCGCCCGGAGTTGATCAGGGCCGCGTGGGAACAGCAAACCGGAGAAGATTGGAACGTTGCTTGAGTTCGATTCAGCTGATTGAGATTAAACATAAACCGTGTCCAGAGTCCTGCCCTCCAAATCAGCTCGCATCACTGATCAGACGAAGAAAATCAATGTAGTTTATGACCCGGAGGGTCGGGGGGGAATGCGACCTGTCAGCGGGAGTGAAGAAGCCAGTTTTCGTCAGGTTTCTCGTCGTCGCTCTCCTCCTCCTCTTCTCCTCGTAGGATTCCTCGTCGAGGCCTCCAGCTTCTCCCCACGGGGTCCGGTCCACTCCTCCTCCTCCGCTTTTGGCCTGTCAGAGTCATCAAACCTCACGCAACCCATTAAAGATCAGACTCGATCTCCAGCAGCGCAGACGAGCTGATACGTAATGAACTCGTGTTCTCCTCTAGCACCCCCTTCAGTCTGGAGCTTGGGTTCTCTCCCGCCCCAACTCAACTCTGAGCACGGAAGCAGAACTCAACGAGATCAAAGAACGAAACCCAGAGGCTGGCCCAGATAGTCTATGGAGTTGGTCCGAACACGTCTCCGTAACAGCGGCTTTGCCGCCCTCAGGCCACAGGAGGCTTTCCTCCCCAGCCCGCCGTCGTGGTACCCCGAACGAGCAGCCCTGAACACACACACACAGCAGTTTTAGTGACGCACCATGACGTGTTGACCTGCGAGAAGTGCCCGCGGTACCCTCGGATTGAGCGTTGAGGCCCGTGATGCTTCAGGTTGGGGTCTAGGGTTGAGGGCCGACCTCTGCAAATGGGCGATCATCCACGGTGGCGGCACCTCTGAGAGTTCTCTGCGTCCAACAGAGAAAACGCGGTTGAACTGAACCCACATTGTGCTAGCATGACCAAATGTGATTCTAACAGATGCGTACAAAGTTCCCTGCAGGGCGCATCGAGAAATTCTTCGCTTTTGCTCTAACATTTATCTATTAGCTTCCGAGTGTATTCCAAGAAAAACCAACTATTGTGCATGAAAAACTATCTAGTTTAGCTAAAACGCATTAATTAAAGCATCCCAGGTGGTCCCGAGGAGGTAAGAAGCCTCACGGTCCAGTGGCATCCCGAGCCGCGATCCTCCGTTCATCAGAAAAGATCTCATCTCGGTTTCTTCTCCCATTCATCGTGTCTCGAACATCTTTCCCCTGAAACAAACACAGACTCGACTAACGGAACAAACACTTCGTTCGGTTTAATCAAATCAAATTGATGCAACTGCAGAATTAAAGCGTAGAGCAGTACTATTTCTCTCTCTAATTCCAAACCAACCCGATCCCCAATCAACCTGATCCCGATCCCCAACCCAACTCTAACGCCTATCCCGCCCTGATCCCCCAACCCAAACCGATCCCCAAACCCAACCTGATCCCGGGCTCCCCAACCCAAACCCGATCCCAACAACTCCTAACCTGATCCCCAACCCAACTCTACCGATCCCGAACATGATCCCCAACCCTAACCTGATCCCGATCCCCAACCCAAACCCGATCCCCAACCCCAACTCTAACCCTATCCGACCCTGATCCCCAACCCCCCACCCTAAACCTGTCCCGATCCCCAACCCAAACCCGATCACCAAACTCTAACCTGATCCCCAACCAAACCTGATCCCAACCCCAACCCTAACCCGATCCCGAACCTGATCCCAACCCTAACCTGAACTCCCGATCCCAACCCAACCCTGAGCCCCAACCCAACCTATCCCTATCCCCAACTCTCACTGATCCCCAACCCAAACCTGATCCCCACCCCAACTCTAACCCGATCCCGAACCTGAAATCCCAACCCATACCTGATCCCGCCCCACCCAAACCCGATCCCCAACTCTAACCTGATCCAACCCAAACCTGAATCCCCCCACCAACTCTAACCCATCCCGAACCTGATCTTCCCCTTCCCTCAATCCCTAACCTGAACCGATCCCCAACCAACCCGATCCCCAACCCACCTGATCCCCAACACCAACCGGATCCCCAACACCACTCTAACCCGATTCCTCCCGAACCTGATCCCCAACCCTACCTCTCCGATCCCCAACCCAAAAAAACCCTTGGGATTTTTTTCCCGATCCCCAACCCAAACCCGATCCCGATCCCCAACCCAAACCCGATCCCCAACTCTAACCTGATCCCCAACCCAAACCTGATCCCCAACCCCAACTCTAACCCGATCCCGAACCTGATCCCCAACCCTAACCTCATCCCGATCCCCAACCCAAACCCGATCCCCAACTCTAAACCTGATCCCGATCCCCAACCCGATCCTAAACTCTAACCTGATCCCCAACCCAAACCTGATCCCGATCCCCAACCCGATCCCCAACTCTAACCTGATCCCCAACCCAAACCTGATCCCCAACCCCAACTCTAACCCGATCCCGAACCTGATCCCCAACCCAAACCTGATCCCCAACCCCAACTCTAACCCGATCCCGAACCTGATCCCCAACCCAAACCTGATCCCCAACCCCAACTCTAACCCGATCCCGAACCTGATCCCCAACCCAAACCTGATCCCCAACCCCAACTCTAACCCGATCCCGAACCTGATCCCCAACCCTAACCTGATCCCGATCCCCAACCCAAACCCGATCCCCAACCCCAACTCTAACCCGATCCCGAACCTGATCCCCAACCCTAACCTGATCCCGATCCCCAACCCAAACCCGATCCCCAACCCTAACCTGATCCCCAACCCCAACTCTAACCCGATCCCGAACCTGATCCCCAACCCTAACCTGATCCCGATCCCCAACCCAAACCCGATCCCCAACCCTAACCTGATCCCCAACCCAAACCTGATCCCCAACCCTAACCCGATCCCGAACCTGATCCCGATCCCCAACCCAAACCCGATCCCCAACCCAAACCCGATCCCCAACCCAAACCTGATCCCCAACCCCAACTCTAACCCCAACCCCAACCTGATCCCCAACCCTAACCTGATCCCCAACCCAAACCCGTCGTCACCTGGACGTCGGACTAGCCCAAAAGAAGAGAACGCATCTGGATCCTCACCGTGGTGACCTTGACCCCAAAAGGCTTTAACGCTAGATAGGGGATCCCGACAGACAGTTGGGGCCCACCAAGGCTCGATAGAGTGGGGAATCTCTAATGTAGTTAAGAGAGGCCCTAGTGGTCTCAGGAAAGGTTACCTACACCAGCTGTAACGTGAAAAAACACAGGTCCCGCAGCGAATGTGGATGGGACACCGGAAGCCTCACCAGGATCAAGGGACAGACCAGAGTCCTCAAAGGCCATAAGGTCATCACTAAACATGCCCCTACTATAAAATTCTACCCCCACCCTCGTTCTGACCCCAACTTTTTACCCCATTCCTGATCGCCACCCCCCAGCCCCTAACCCGATCCCGATCCACACCTCGTAGTACAGGTCGCCGTGGATGGTGAGCTTGGGCTTGATCTGCCACTTGAAGAAGGCATCATGCAGCTTCTGGTAGTCGATGTCGATCTTCCCCATCTTGGGACGGACCTTCTCTCTCATCTTGGTTTTCATGGTTTTGGCGTCCTCCTGTTGAGAGACAGGTTCGAGATTAGATACGCATGCTCACTCCTCCGAAGAAGAAAACAAGGAGCTGGGAGAAACGGGCGAGTTTCCTTTACACGCCATCACAGCCACATTCAATTTCTGATTTTATGTTTTGAGTAATAAAATTCACAGTCTTTCTTTTCTTTTTATAGCCCTGACGGCAACATGGGCATTTTATGGCTATCCCTGATTTAAAATTTCGTTGATATTTCAATTTAATAGCTCTAGGATCCTGCTCCAAGAAAAATGAGTTTGGTGAACTCTACAAGTTTTATTTATTAGGTGTTTTTATTAATTGTGTTCATCGGAGCTTCCAGGGAGGCAGCCTCCCCTCGCTGACCCCCCCGGACAGGTCCAACTCCTCCAGACTGAAGGTCAGGGTAATCTCCTGGAGCATACCTTCTCCTGCAGCGCCTCCCTCATCTCCTGGATGCCGGTTCTCCTGATGAACTCAGGCAGCTGGAACGGGGGCTTCTCGATGCCCCTCTTGCCCTGCAGGTACTTCCTCTTGAAGCACCAGTGCCGGGGAACGGGGACCGTGTTCCTGGTGGCCTTCAGGTGCACCAGCAGCTTGGGCTCCTGCGCAGTCACGTCATGCATTTCCACCACATCTGGACGCGCCACCAGCTGGAGGAAGAGAGCGCAGCGGTTAGCTTCTCAGCCCCAGTCACCCTGGAAGCGGAACTCCGGACCTGCTTGAGCTCGGCCACGGTCAGTCGGTTCATCCGGCGCAGCTTCTTCTTGGAGAGCTTGGGGAGGTCCTTCTTGATCTCCTGCGGAACAGGAAGCGCAGGGGTTAGAGATGAAGCTCCACCAGGAGGCGTGGAGCGCCCGCGTCCGTCTCACCTCGTCACTGTCGTCGCTGTCCCTCTTCTCCAGCTCGAAGCCCTTCTTCTTGAAGGACAGGATGTCAGGCTTCTCGGGCTTCTCCGGCTCCTTCTCCTTCTCCTTCTTCACGTCATCCGTCAGCTGAGATCATGGAGAAAAAACATTAGCACACGCGGCCCCCGGAGCGCTGGCTTAATCACATTCATGAGGCGAGGTGTGATCAGATTCAGGCTCCTGGACCTTTAAAAAATGTCAATATAAAGCATTTTTACTTTATATTTTTATTTTAAATCGAGCAATTTACATATGTGATCTTTTCAAAACTCTTCTGGTGCATCATCAGGTGGATGATGACGGAAACCATCTGGATTATAGCAGAAAAAACGTCCTCTCTATCCTGCGAGTATAACTCAATAATAGCATTAAACTAGCTTAAAATAAAGTGAATGAGAATTACTAAAATAAAGGACAGGTTTTTGCGTTTAATTAAAAGAATAAAATGAAAACATAAAAATTACTGTAATTTTTAAAACGTACATATGCTTAATTCAAATTTATAATTAACTAAAGTTATGGTGTAATTTATGGTTTTAATAATGTATTTAATTGGTGTTTTTGTGAGTTTTTAATTCACTGTTGTTTAATTAACAGGTTTTATTTAGTCTAAATTAAATTGGCTATATATTAATCGCAAATAAAGTTATTTTAATTAAATCAAACAAAAATCAAACACTGAAAGAGCACGAGAGAAAAACTGAAAAGTAAATAAGTATGAATTTTATAATACATTGTAATAAAAATAAAAAACAACTTTTATTTTTGTAAATGTATTTAATTTTTATTAGGTGTATTATAAATATATATATATGTATACTTATTTTAAATTCACAACTGAATTAAAATGTAGTTTAATAATTAAAATGAGTTAAAACACTATACTTAAATATTTTTTAGCTATTTTTAAATAATTTCAGTCACAAAAAGACAAGCTATCGATTATTTGCAGAAACAAATAAAAAAATAAACTGTAAATTACAGAACAAAAACTAAATCTATAGAATTTTTTGAATGAGGTAATAAATATCTACTTCGATTTTCTTAAATACAATTCATTTTCTTTAACATTTAGAATAAAAACAATTCTGTAATTTTTGTGGATTTTAATCACATTTTAAATATTTTATAATAAAAATAAAAACAATTCTTAAATAAATTTTTATTTTTGACTTCATTATTTTTGTGAAAGCTTAAATAAATGAAATAAAATAAAATCGAAAAAGGTTTTAAAATTAACTTAAAATAACAAACATAACTTACAATAGGTTGAAATAAAAATCTACTTAAATAGATAAAGCAAATGAAAAAAGTTGACAATAATAAAATATTAAAAGCTTTAAATAAAACAAATGTTCCATCTAAATAAAAAACAACATTTTTGAACAAACCTTTTTGTTTACACAAAAGAAATGTTTATAAAAATAAAACTCCTTTAAATTAACCAAGATTCATAATTTAATAAATATTATTTATTAAATTATTAAATATTATTATATAGTTAATTATATAAAATAATCTATTTAAAACAGGCCGCATTTAGTCAAATAAAATCAAAATAAATAAATGTAAAAATAAATCCGAGATTGAGAACACATCAAGCCTCAGCTCTGGTGTTCCTGCTCCTCCGGTTCTCCGGAGAGATCTTCCAGCTACACCTTCACCTGGACCTCCACCTGCGTCCCTCGAGCCTGTGCTCTCCTCACCCTGAAGGCCTCGAAGATCCTCTTGAAGAAGATGAAGTTGGGATCGTAGATGGACGGCTCCTCCGTCACATACTCGATCTCCACCTCCGGCTCCTCCTCCTCCCGTTCACTGCTCTGCTTCTTCTTCTTCTCCTTCTTCTTCTTCTCCTTCTTCTTCTCCTCCCCCTCATCCTCATCCTCGTTCTGCTCACGCTGCAGCTTCTTCTTCTTCTTCTTCCGGTTCCTGCGCTTGCGGTTCTTCTGCAAGAACATCAGAGCACCCTCGTGTTAACCCTTGGAGACCACAGCCCCGACGCGTTCAACCAGCTTAAAACTCACATCTTTCTTAGAAAGACTCCCTTCATCGTCATCATCCGAGTTCCCGAAGGCGGAGCTGTTCTCCTTCTCTCCGGAAGCATCTTCCTCATCTGCTCAGAGAAAACAGTCGCAATCAGGAACAAGAGAACGCCAAAAATCACAAGATCAGAGCTGGTGTTCTGCGAGGGACCTCCGGGGGCGCCGGTGAGCTGCTCCTGCCTCATCTCCTTCAGCTGCAGGATCTTCTCCAGAGCCTGAGGGATCTTCGGCCCGATGCCGAGGTCCTCCCCCGCCCACACCTGCAGACAGACACACGTCACACCAGGGGGCGGTGACACGAGGGGCGTGCTTCCTCCAGGCCACGCCCCCCTTAGAAGACAACCGAGCGTAGGAGACGCGCAAATCTACTTCCTGTTTACAGAGGTCCATGTTTGAACTGGAGGAGCGCCGATCGAGCACCAGGACGATGAAGAACATCATCCAGGTGTTCCATCGGCGCTCCTCCTAACGTTACGTGAGCAGCCCAACGAGTCGATAACAAATGTCATCATCGATAATTATCGGTTTGCTGTTGTAGCCCTCAAGAGAAGAACTAAAAACATCGTCCAGGTGCTCCATCGGCTCAAAAAAAAAAGTTCTTCTCTTGAGGGCAACTAAGGCTAACCGATAATTATCGATGATGAAATTTGTTTATCGATGTGACGTAACGAGCTGCGCTAATAAACTCTTAATAAAATGAGTAAATAAGGTAACACTTAATACGCTAGTATTAATTGGGGCACTTTCGCTTTGATCACAGAATTAAAAATTAATTTGTGCTTCCTTTATTCCTTTTTCACCTCTAAATTGAAACATTAAATGACCGAACGATTGTTACGGACGGTGAAATATCAGCAGCAAACGTCAGTAAAAACTACCTCTTCATCGTTTACAATCTTATAAATAATCACGTATAAATCATTATTTATTGCGATACGAGTGCGTTTGTTTGAAACGGTTTTCTTTCCTCTCGACTCGCTAAGCAATTGCAGCTCGTGAGCAATAGTGATACGTCACACTTTTATTTATTATTTAAGCTTTTTCGGTTCTAATTTCATAATGAGAATGTAAGAGAAGTACAAAGATTCTTTTTTTTCTTCATATTTTGGATATTTAGAGAAGCTTTACTGATCAAAATCAAACTTTCTTTCAATTAAGGTTTAAAATGACAACATTACAAATAACTAAACTCTAAACGTGACTTTTTAAACTGAACGTTTAATGCCTAATAAATGCCCTGAATCATGGGTTTATGTCGTTGACATCAAAGTAAAGTTGCGTTTAGTTTTTCATTGATTAATCGATAAAATATAAATAATCAAACTAATCTTTAGCTACTTCTCTTAAATAAACCCAGAGATCAGTCAGCTCATAGTGGCTCACTGGAAAAGCGTGCGGGAGCGCCCCCTGGGGGGGACTCCTGCTCTCTATCCTGTAACTCGGGGAAAGACGTATTTTGTGAGCTAAAATACATTTTTCTGAAATTACATAAAAAGTATCATAAATGTGAATTGTTCAAATATTATCGTAGCTCTTGTTACTTTTTCTGGTTTAACGTTCGTTGTGCAGCAGGCTCTAAAACAGGGGCTCAAAATAGGTGCCTGCGGGCCAAACGTGGCCCACACGCGGCCTTTATGCGGTCTGTACTTTCAGGAAACAACATCTTTGCTGATGAGAGAACACAGTTTACGTTGCCTGAGACTCAATCTTTTATTTTGGTCACATGACATGCTTTTATGTCTCGACACATACATCACATCACATACATCGCCCCCTAGTGGCCAACAAACCCTGAAATCTGTCGTTCATAGCAGAACAGCTGCAGAGCAGGCGAGAGCGCCCTCTGGTGGGGATCTTAAGTGAATGACAGATAGTCAAAATCATTGAACGAAAACAACATTTGCAAGAAGTCGTTTTATTGCTTTCTAAGAAAACGCATTTGTCAAAAATCGGTTACGTCTTTTACCATCTGTAAAATAGTCACATTTTTTTAAACGTGAAAAAGACAAAAGCATCTGTTCCAATCAGAATGAAAATATATATGTGATTTCATTTTCTAAAAAAAAAAAAAAAAAGAGAGAACACCAACCTCTCTGCCGTCCTCTCCTGGAGGGGGCGGGGCCTTCTGCCGTTGATTGATGGGCTGGGAGACCAATGGGAGACCAGGTGCTCCGACTGAACACAAGAAGCACAACCTCACTAACACGATCCTCCTCTGACAGCGATTTCCATTTCAAGCCCGAAATAAATGTGTTTTTAATCTCGAGCTGACCTCTGAGGGGAGGAATGGGGGGCAGGAGCGAGGCGCGGGGTCCTAGATCTGGTCCCCTAGCGCCCTGGGGACCCTGCTGGAGTTTGGTGAGGTCCTGCTGCCTCTCGTGCTCCATGAGAACCGCCGCCTGAGAGCAAAAACACTCCGTCAGACTCGCTCCAAAAACACCATTCAGAGGAGATCCACGCGGCGTACATGAGGAGATCCGGCTCGATCCGAAGAGGCTAGACGTCGTGTGAAGGGGAATACACCGCTGGGTAGGCTTCGTGTGAGCGTGAAGGAGAGTTCAGCTCTCAAAGCTCACCGGTGCTCCGTCAGTTTCCTCTACCCGTAATTTTTAACTGCCGCGTCTAGTTACATTTTATTTATCTATTTTTAAACATTTATGAGTCTTCTGTCAATATCTGGCAACCACTTTAAAGATTTTGAGTATTTATGAGTTCACAAAGGATTTCTGGCAACCCTAACCATCAATTTAATTTCTTTTATAAGATTTTTTTTGCATTTATGAGTTATGTCAAAGTACATTAATTTAGGAGCATTTTGTTAACCTAAAAATAAATAAAATGTAGCCGCATTTTCTTGGACTTTGGTAACCATAGCAGTCAATGTACCTTTGTTTAACATTTAAAAGTGTTTTCTCACTGTGTGGCAACCCTAACGCTCCCTTCTCATATTTTTTGCATTTAAGAGTGATTATAAGCATTTTCTCAAACTCTGGCAACCCTAACCATCACCGTTACATTTTCTTCAGTCTTACGTCAATATAAATTTGTTAAGGAGCATTATCTTAATCTCTGGCAACCCTAACAATCACTTTAATTTATTTATTTTTAAACATTTAAGAGTCTTATGTCAATATCTGGCAACCATAACAACCACTTTAAATATTTTGAGTATTTATGAGTTCAAAAAGTATTTCTCAAACTCTGGCAACCGTAACCATCATTTTAATTTCTTTTATCCGATTTTATTTTTTTTTTTACATTTATGAGTTATGTCAATGTACATTGATTTAGGAGCATTATCTTAACCTCTGGCAACCCTAACCATAATGATCACTTTTTGTTTTACATTTATGAATCTTCTGTCAACATCTGGCAACCCTAACAATCACTATTTTGATTTTGAGCATTTATGAGTGTTCACAAGCGTTTTCTTAATCTCTGGCAACCCTAGCCATAATGATCACTTTTTGTTTTACATTTATGAATCTTCTGTCAACATCTGGCAACCCTAACAATCACTATTTTGATTTTGAGCATTTATGAGTGTTCACAAGCGTTTTCTTAATCTCTGGCAACCCTAGCCATCGCTTTTATGACTTTATTAAATACATGAGCCTTTTCTGAAACTATAACAGCGCTATAAGCTTTCAAAAGTTTATAAAACAAACTTTTATGTTTTTGAGGATTTACAAAGTACTTTTTTTAAGACTCTGGAAACCTAACCAGAATTTGTTTTGCATTTACAAGCAATTTCTCAATCTTTGGCAACCCCAACAATAGCAGCAAAAACACACGTCAGAAGAAATCTAGATGAACAAATAAAAAATAAGAGCCTTGAAAAAGTATTTAAGACTTAGAGCAGAGATAGTGTGGCTTTTTAAGACCCTGAGGAAACCCTGAGAGAAGAAGTCAGCACTCACCCGGTTCTGCTGCTCGAGGAGATCCTGCTCCTTCATCTGCTCCTCCATCATCCGTCCGTCACCCTGAACACACAGAGCTTCACGTTAACCGCTGAACCAGAAGCACCCGAACCCAGGTCCACCTCGCCTCCAGCCTCCATTCAGGAAGACCCAGAACGAACCAGAAGCACCCGAACCCGGGTCCACCTCGCCTCCAGCCTCCATTCAGGAAGACCCAGAACGAACCAGAAGCACCCGAACCCGGGTCCGCCTCGCCTCGAGCCTCCATTCAGGAAGACCCAGAACGAACCAGAAGCACCCGAACCCGGGTCCGCCTCGCCTCGAGCCTCCATTCAGGAAGACCCAGAAAGAACCAAAAGCACCCGAACCCGGGTCCGCCTCGCCTCGAGCCTCCATTCAGGAAGACCCAGAACGAACCAAAAGCAACCCGAACCCGGGTCCGCCTCGCCTCGAGCCTCCATTCAGGAAGACCCAGAACGAACCAGAAGCACCCGAACCCGGGTCCGCCTCGCCTCGAGCCTCCATTCAGGAAGACCCAGAACGAACCAGAAGCACCCGAACTCGGGTCCGCCTCGCCTCCAGCCTCCATTCAGGAAGACCCACAACGAACTAGAAGCACCCGAACCCGGGTCCGCCTCGCCTCGAGCCTCCATTCAGGAAGACCCAGAAAGAACCAAAAGCACCCGAACCCGGGTCCGCCTCGCCTCGAGCCTCCATTCAGGAAGACCCAGAAAGAACCAAAAGCACCTGAACCCGGGTCCGCCTCGCCTCGAGCCTCCATTCAGGAAGACCCAGAACGAACCAGAAGCACCCGAACCCGGGTCCGCCTCGCCTCGAGCCTCCATTCAGGAAGACCCAGAACGAACCAGAAGCACCCGAACCCGGGTCCGCCTCGCCTCCAGCCTCCATTCAGGAAGACCCACAACGAACTAGAAGCACCCGAACCCGGGTCCGCCTCGCCTCGAGCCTCCATTCAGGAAGACCCAGAAAGAACCAAAAGCACCCGAACCCGGGTCCGCCTCGCCTCGAGCCTCCATTCAGGAAGACCCAGAACGAACCAGAAGCACCCGAACCCGGGTCCGCCTCGCCTCGAGCCTCCATTCAGGAAGACCCAGAACGAACCAGAAGCAACCCGAACCCGGGTCCGCCTCGCCTCGAGCCTCCATTCAGGAAGACCCAGACGAACCAGAAGCACCCGAACCCGGGTCCCGCCTCGCCTCGAGCCTTCATTCAGGAAGACCCAGAACGAACCAGAAGCACCTGAACCCGGGTCCGCCTCGCCTCGAGCTTCCATTCAGGAAGACCCAGAACGAACCAGAAGCACAAACCTTACTGTTTGGAGAACGTGTATATTTGGCCAGGTTTCTATTTACGATTTTTGAACTGCTTTTCAGCCTCAAGAAGTGAAAATTCCTGAGCATCCGCAGACCAGACCTTCGTGTCCTCAAAGAGCAGATGTGCTCCGCAACAGCTCACTAGTGATCTCGGGTTTGAATTAACGAAGTAGAAGTGACTCACCACGGGGCCGCGCTCATCATGCGGCATCATGTGGATGGGTGGAGGGCCCCCCATCATGGGCATCCCTGGCATCAGGTTCATGTTTGGAGGCAGCGGCATGGAAGGCATCGGGGGCAAGGGAGGAAGGCCGGGCATCTGAGAGACACGAAGCCACGTCACTGACAGAAAAACTACAGAAGATTGAGTTCATCCAAAGATACGCACTCAACCCCAGAGTTCCTCCGGAGCTGAGAGATCTCGTGATGCTAAGGTAAACAGTCTGGTTGCTAGGGTTACCCTATCCACAGATCCCTCTCAGACACAGAAGG
Organism: Danionella dracula; assembly: GCA_900490495.1. Lineage (NCBI taxonomy): Eukaryota > Metazoa > Chordata > Actinopteri > Cypriniformes > Danionidae > Danionella > Danionella dracula. Next base: position 23,291 of record UELW01000898.1, on the reverse strand, counting down.
GATGTTTTATATCGCTCAGTTACAAGGAGAAAAATATCTGTCTCACTATCTGAATCACTGTGTCCGCCCTAGCAACCCTACTGTTTACCTTAGCAACCGTATCAGCAGACCTCCAACTCAGCTAAACGAAATTCAGAGGCACTCAGTTACAAGGAGAACATCACCTCAAAAGCTGAGAGAGATCTGTTGATGTGGTTGCTAAGGAATACTATTTTGTTGCTACAAAAGCTGTGGAGACAGCAATAATATTTATTGTTCCCCTCGTCACAGTGACATAAACCATTCCTCAGATCTCAGAATTCCATTAATCTGCTGATGTGGTTGGTAAGGTAAACAAACTGGTTACTAGGTTGGGGAAGGTGGAAATATAATATTCCCCATGTTACTGAGCGATGTAAACCCTCCCTCATGTTTCTGTGTTTTTAAAATGCTAAGAGAGATCTATTGATAGGGTTGCTAAGGTGAACAACCAGGTTGCTAGGGTGGAGATGCCAATGATATATAAGGTTCTGATTGTAACTAAACAATTTAAACCATCTGTCATGTCTATGTGATTTTCATATGCCTAGAGAGATCTACTGATATAGTTGCTAAGTTAAACAACCAGGTTGCTAGGGTAGGGACACTCCCCTTGTCGCATAATGTCTCTGAGTTTCATTACGCTGAGAGTAATCTGCTGATATGGGTGCAAAGGGGAAAACCCTAGGAGAAACCTGGTTGCTAGGGTAGAGACAGTGATGACATATAACAGACCCCTCGCCACAGTGATATAAACCATACAGGACTCTGATTTTCCAACATAAAGATCTACTGATATGGTTGCTACGGTAAAGATTCAGGTTGCTAGGGTGGAGACAGTGATGTTCATTGAACAGTGACAAACAAAACCGCATCCCTCTGTGAATAATATTAAGCGGAGATAGATATCTGCTGATATGGTTGCTAAGGTAATCAATCTAGTTGCGTGTTGATCACTCAACATTAACAATCTATCTCCTTTGGAATTTTTAAAGGCCTTTATAAGCTTGAGACATGGTATATAATGAGATATGGCACAATAAGTAACATATAATGAGTAAATAAACGCGCATGCTGGACTTTATCTCAACACACTTCGTTTGTAAAATGTAAAGTCAGCAGATATTTTCCCAGTACTCTTTTGCGAGTCCCTGCATAAAAAAAGCTAAATTAAAAGGTAACGTTACTGTACCGGCGGTAAGATCTTGTCATCTCCTCCAGCCATCATAGGTTTAGTTAAGATCAATCCAGACTGCTAATGAAAGAAAAACACGAGGTTTAAGTGAACTGTGACGAGATTAACTGTTAAAACGTGGAATAACTCACCTGAGCGATAGATTTCAGTCTGTCTATGAGCTCTTCTCTGGGCCCTGCAGAACAGTAGAGCTCATTGTTAAAATAAAACAGAGTAAAATTCAGGTAAACATTGATTAATAAGAATTTAAACTGAATCGTTGTCGATGTATATGTGCATTATGTTTACACCAAAAGTGTTCCTTATACATAAACGACCGACTTCTTTATAAAAACTTTACATGAACAGTTCCAATAAAACAGAGTAAAATTCAGTTAAACATTGATTAATAAGAATTTAAACTGAATCGTTGTCGATGTATATGTGCATTATGTTTACACCAAAAGTGTTCCTTATACATAAACGACCGACTTCTTTATAAAAACTTTACATGAACAGTTCCAATAAAACCTCGAATCTGTTTATTTAAGTTGCAAGAAAAATGAAATAAACGGCTTAAAGACACGGAACAGCAAAACTAACGCGCGGAGTTTCCTCTGGCACACAGCGAAATAACAAGCTAACATGCTAATGCTAGCGGAATAAAAGCGGGGCTCGTGTTTTGGAGTAAGATGATAATCGTACAATCTTACCCATATTAGGTGCACCAAACTCGGCCAGTTTGGCCTGGAGCTCTACGTGGCTCCATGTGTTAAAATCCAGGTTTAAATCAGCGCCCTGCGGACCTTCGTTGGCCATGTTGAATCCTTCGGCACGAAGACGCGTAGAGCGCAGTGGATGATGGGAATACTGCGCACTGAATCATGGGGTGTGGAGTTCACATAATTTAGAAAAAGTTTGATTACGAACGGTGTTTTGATGTTAAATTACTTTATACGCACTGTTTTAATTTTTTCCAGTTGGAAAAATAAATGTAGATTTATTTACCCAAGAAATTTTTTTTTAAATACACGAAATTTCCTGAATTGGAGTTCCTGGAAAACTTTTGTTCTACAAGTGGTAATACAATTATATCTTTAGTTTTAAATAAATGGATACAATACACCAATAAGTTAACTACAGAGTATACAAATAAAAAAAAATTAAATAAAAATTAAATTAAATTAAATTAAATTAAATTAAATTAAATTAAATTAAATTAAATTAAATTAAATTAAATTAAATTAAATTTAATTTAATTTAATTTAATTTAATTTAATTTAATTTAATTTAATTTAATTTAATTTAATTTAATTTAATTTAATTAAAAAGCGTCACGGTGGCACAGTGGGTAGCACGGTCGTCTCACAGCAAGAAGGTCGCTGGTTCTAGGCTCGGCTGGATCAGTTGGTATCTCTGTGTGGAGTTCTCATGTTCTCCTCGTGATCGCGTGGGTTTACTCCGGGTGCTCCGGTTTCCTCCACGAGTCCAGAGACATGCGGTTTAAGAGAATTGGGTAAAAACGATTGTTCATAGTGTGAATGTGTGTGTGGGTGTTTCCCAGCGATGGGTTGCGGCTGGAAGGGCATCCGCCGCATAAAACATATTCCAGAAGAGTTGGCGGTTCATTCCGCTGTGGAGACCCCGAAAGAGAAGAAAGCCGACATGAAGATGAATGAATGATTAAATTAAATTAAGCATAGTAAGATAAAACGAAATGAAGAAGTGAAAATGGAACGTAAATAAAATACATTTTAAAATTAAAACATTTACTTGCATAAATACATACTAAAAATTAAACATTTAAACAGGCAAGCAACTAAACTAAGTGTTACTAAAACAGCACTACTAAAACAACATTAGATTTTTACATACGTATGTATATATATATATTTAAATTAAATTAAATAATATTTAATAATTGAATAGTACTAATAACATTTATATAATAACAATAGTTATAGAATTTGTTTGTTTTTTATTATCTTTATTGCTATAATTAAAATTTTTAAATATATTAAAACCTTTTTCATTTACACTAGACATAATATTTTATTTTTTATTTAGCTAATCCGATTTAGCATTCATTTCGGTGTTAGTAAAAACACGCGTTCTCTGTTAGTGCAAACGCACAGCCAATTGGCCGAAAACAGTGACGTCACTTTGGCCAGAGCCGCCGCGCTGGTGCTCACTGCGCAGACTCCGCGCGGGTCCGCTGGGCGTGTCTCAGCGGGCGCAGTGAAGAGCTGAAGCAGGACCCGAACCCTCCACCAGCTCCAGATGTTTGGGAGTCCTAACAGCAAGCGAAGAAACACCTGGATGTTTGCTGAGAACTCTTTTCTCTGAGGCGCGCTGTAAACAACAACACGAGGTGAGTCTGACGCTCCGCATCAACACAAATCAGAGTTTGGCACTCCTCCGCTCACTTTCTGCCATTGTGTTCGGGACGATTCGTGAGTAACGAGGATGGTGTGTACGCAAAGTAAATCAAGGGTTAACACTGATATTAAACCCCCTGGAGGTTTCATTTCTGGATTGTGTGAACTTTTTCCCCAGTTTAACTGCTTCTGGAGGCTGGAGCAAACTTCACTCATTAACTGGTAATCATCCAATAAACACGTCTGTTTGTTTCTTGGGCCAAAGTTTATGGAGTGTATGTGAGTTTGTGGCTCGACTCACACTGAGCTGAGGATTGTGAAGAGTTTGTAGTAATGTTGAGACTGAATGCATGCTCGGCTATTAAAAGCCATTCTCTCTCTCAAACAGCTGTCGAGCTCATGAATGATCTGGAAGAGTTCACCAGAAAGCTTGTTTGTGTCTAATTTATGCTCTGTACACTTGTTTTTTGAACACAATTGGTCAATTAAACCTTATTATGGTGGTGCAGTGGGTAGCACGGCTGTCTCACAGCAAGAAGGTCTCTGGTTCGAGTCTCAGCTGGGTCAGTTGGTATCTCTGTGTGGAGTTCTCATGTTCTCCTCGTGATCGCGTGGGTTTACTCCGGGTGCTCCGGTTTCCTCCACGAGTCCAGAGACATGCGGTTTAAGAGAATTGAACAATTGTTCTCAGTGTTTGAGTGAGAATGAGTGTGTGTGGATGTTTCCCAGCGATGGGTTACAGCTGGAAGGGCATCCGCCACAAAAAACATATTTCAGAAGAGTTGGTGGCTCATTCTTCTGTGGAGACCCCGAAAGAAAAGAAAGCTGACAAGAAAATGGAAGGATGAAAAACCTTATTATGGTTTTTATATGAAACTACGATCTCAAAACTCAACGGATGAAATGTTGACTGGGAGTCAAATGTGTAAATGACTCAAGTTTTGCTGAAGAGTTGTTGACTGAATTCATATTTACGAACAGAGTTCATGTTCCCGGTGGCTGTTGTTGATTAGATTGAAAAAAAAAATGGTTTAGTCAATGATTTCCTGCTTGTGAAAACAAGGTGTAGAACTGCTTTTTTATTGTGCTTTATCCGCACCGGTCGAGAGGTACTGAAGACTAGGACCTTAACAAGTTGAAATGGTATAAACAAAAAATTTCAGGAAGAATTGAGCCAATTGAAAAATGTACAAACAACGTGTGACTATTTCACCCTTCTCCTGTCCCAACTGAAGATGGAGCACTCTTCCGTTAGAAAATATTCATACGATTTTATTCATTCGTTCAGTCCAGGTCAAGCAAAACAAATTCAAAACAATTTAATTCTTAGATCTCAATCAAGATTTCCTACTAAACAAATGTTTTACCTGACTCCTCAACTTTCCAAAAACCAGCAGAAAACACGTTAAAAAGAAGAAGCTAGCTTACGCACAAAATGGCTTTCGTTAAAAAGGTCAGCGTTCAAAGGAAAAGATGTTTCTATTAACCACTCAGAGGACTACAGCGACACGTCCGGCGGTTTTATAATCTCTGTGGGCTTTGTCGAACAACTGTTGATGGTCGAACACTAAAAGAGCTTCTGAAAGTGAAACGCATGTCTCAATCCAGGTTCTGGGTCCTTCGCAGGACGCATTTCAAGGCGTCACAGCGCGGAGGCCGTCCTATTTCACCAAAAATCGAAGGGTGCTTCAAATCCGTTCTCCTTTTCCCGGAATTTTGAGGATACTTCGCTACCATCCTTCGTAGCCTCAAATATTTGCGAAGAGCACTCCTGAAGTGCTCCGCGTCCCATTTACCAATGAGTGATGGAGCCTTTAGAGGATCCTCCGAAGCCGTCTCCTCCGGAGGCTGGGAAGGCTGCGTCCTCCGAAGGATCCAGAACCTGGATTGAGACCGCGAATATTCTCCTCTTTTGTGATTTCTTCTCTTCATCTCGTTGTTCTTCGTTGCTGTTTTCTGAGATCTTTGTGAGTGTGTGTATGGAGCGCCACCCAGCTGCTCTGCTATGTTCCTCTCAAGAGCAGCTATCATTAGTCGTTCTCCTTGCAAAACCAAACTCTTTCGTTCGCACCTTTATGCGTAACGTGTCATCGCTCATTTTTTAATCGAGGCATGTTCACTCATGACAATTTGGTGTATAGAGACCTTTCTTAGTACTCGTTCATGTTGATATAGTGGTTTGCCACAAGTTTGCTTTGGTACTCTGAATCTAGGTGAATCTACTCTCAATCATCTCTCAAGATCACACCAGATTTGAGGCTTCTGATGTCCATTGTCCAAGTATAAATCTTCTAAGCGGCAACAGGGTTCACATCAACACATTATCCAAGAGTGCACAATGATCAGTGCTCGAAAACCTGAAATCGTTAGACTACAGAATCTTCTCAAGCTTGGTGTCCTCCAGCACTAAGGACTTGCTTTCGCCGGAGCTTTTGTTACAGAATCCTGATTCATAATCACAGTTCAGATGTAACAGGAGGTCTGAGGCTACTGTATCTGCTTCCTCCTCTATTGACGTGTGAGATCTTATCTCAGGAAGAAATGAAAGCAGTCTCTAAGGGACCGTTTCAGAGCTCGGAGCGTTACTGGGCTCAGTCACGCAGGGTACATTCATCTTCTGATGATGGAATAAGCTACTGGGGATTTCTGGCTACGCTCGATTGACAGCTCTGACATCCCCACAATACCTGCGGTAAGCTTCGCCGCGGGATAGGCTCTAGTGTATTTACAGTCGGTTAGGAAATTATGGTAGTTCTGACTGTAACAGCTGAAACAGAAGAAGTCTCTTGAATGGACGCATGCTCAGCTCTTCTGGGACAGAAGACTGGGATGAGTAACCAACTCATTTTGAAGAGGTGCTACAGGAAGCACAGGTTAAAATTCCATTTTTATGGATGTTTCTTCAAATTCTCAATTTCCATCTGTAATGCCGGTGCATCCTGTTCTCATGAATTATTTGTTATTCAAAGCTCGTACATTTACAAAACACCAGAATAGACTAATCCAAGGCATGCTCCCGATGCACAATAATGCTACGAATCCCCACAACACACTTTCAGAAATAAAAAAAATGAAGTATACCAAAAGTTGCGTACTCTCAGAGATCCATATTATGATATTTCTTACTCTTTCCCACCTTAATCAAATCATGAGAAATCTGCATCACCTATGCACTCAACTGTTATTCCCCTAAAAGTAGTTTTTTTTTCCTTGACTACTTTTCTCCTGAGTTCTAGCGATCTCATTGGGGATTATCAAATGGCAGCCATCTTGGACTCCCTTAAAAGGACTTATTGTCCCAGCACTCATTGACTACCAACTGTTGTTCCCTGAAAGTAGTTTTGGTCCTTCACACCCTTGTACTCTAGACTCCTCTTATCCCTTTGTTTCCTCTGCTCTTCATCGTTCCCAAAGCTAGATTCTGTGTACCAAGTTTTAGGTGTCTAAGTCCCCTTCTTGACTACTGCCTAAAACACATTGCACCCTGGCCCCATGGCCCTTTCTGAAGGTTAATGGGATCGAGGGAAGTTGCTGAGCCTGGCCCGGTCTCTGACCAGGTTACCAAGCGCTCACCCATGACCGTGGCCTGGCTCCTCCACCGCTGGCCTGGCTCCTGTACCCCTGGCCTGGCTCCTGTACCCCTGGCCTGGCTCCTCTACCCCTGGCCTGGCTCCTGTACCCCTGGCCTGGCTCCTGTACCCCTGGCCTGGCTCCTGTACCCCTGGCCTGGCTCCTGTACCCCGGGCCTGGCTCCTGTACCCCTGGCCTGGCTCCTGTACCCCGGGCCTGGCTCCTGTACCCCTGGCCTGGCTCCTGTACCCCTGGCCTGGCTCCTGTACCCCGGGCCTGGCTCCTGTACCCCGGGCCTGGCTCCTGTACCCCGGGCCTGGCTCCTGTACCCCTGGCCTGGCTCCTGTACCCCGGGCCTGGCTCCTCTACCCCGGGCCTGGCTCCTCTACCCCGGGCCTGGCTCCTCTACCCCGGGCCTGGCTCCTCTACCCCGGGCCTGGCTCCTCTACCCCTTCAACTCATTAAGATTGAGGTTCCAGAAGGCGTCAAACAGTAGGAGCTTTGTGGTAGACCCGGTGCTCCTTTACATTGAGAGGAGCCAGCTGAGATTCTGCTGGACACCTCCCTAGGTAGGTGTTTCAGTATGTCCTACCTTGAACTGCCCCAGGAAAGACCCAGGACTCAATGGAGAGATTACGTCTTCAGAGGAAGTGTCCTCGGGAGGGAGGTCTGGACTTCCTTGCTCAGACTGCTGACCCAGCCCCAGATAAGCAAGACGTTTTTCATCGTCATTGTGTTCGGCCTCTCCAATATTCTATGATGCCTTGCCTGCAACAGCCAGGAAGAAACCGTTTGGGTTGAGATACTCTTTCTGTTTATATAATGATTTACGGTACGTTAGCGGAGAAAGGATGTCGATTGACTTATGTTTTCGGGGTTTAACATTAACAGCAGGTGAGGTACTGCGATGGCGGAAATTAGCTTTAGCCCCGCAGGCTAAACACGTTTCTATGGCGCCTAGAGTCATGAAAATCAGAAGCATCTGTACAGAAAAAACAAGTGGTTCAATGCATTAAGAATATTAATGAAATGTGAGCCTGTTTTAGCTGAGCAGTTGATGGTGATGCATGAAGTAGACGTTTGCTTCCACTTCTTGGAAGCGTAGGTAGGCTAGCACAGCAGGGAGCCAACTATCGGCGAGGAGGGTCACTGCATTAACGTCGAAAAAGTGTGAAGCTAGTGCAGAGAAGCCATCCCCACAACGCGTGTAGGTGCGTGCGGACCTTTCTTCTCAGTTCCCTCAGGCTAAATCCTAGCCTTTCTTCACGCTAGAGAAAAGACGAGCTCCGTTTCTGTTGTGTGTTCTACTCCATGGATGACGGAATAGTGCTGCTGATTTAAATCTTTCTTAGAATCAGCTTTTTCGTGTCCTGACATGATCTGCTGGACACTGTTCGCTTTGAAACATCTGTGTGGTCCATTTCGAGGGCTTACCTTTTTGACGCCATCTCAAGAAACTAGCTGCTGTATGCTAGATGTTTGGATCTGAGCAGTGGATTTGAATGATTTCTGCATTTTATTGAATCCACCAAACAGTCTCAGCCGTTCCGGAAGTGTGCTCCAGTTCTTTGCGAACTGTTTTCACACCAATCATGATCTCATAATGAAGGATCCATGGATTGTTCCTTCACAAACAAAGCATTCCATGAGATTCACTGACATTGACTGGTACTTGTGCACTCCACTCTATGTTTAATAGCGCACAGCTGAGAAGGAGGAGATTTTACTTTGAAATATTGAAGAGAAAACAATGCAAAGGAAGATAACTGCCCCCAGAGAAGCAAAGTGCTGACCTGGAGCTAAATCTTCAAAGATCTGAATGGCTTTCAGCTCCTGCTGGTGTCTGCTGAGTCACCGCTCATAGTTTAATTTTTTTTATTTTTCTATATACCTGTCCTAACGGGAGGTGCTTCGTATGAGTTGGTCAGCTTTTCTCTTTCCAGGTAAATGAAGATATTATATATTGAGTATTCCTCTGGATAGAAGCTACTAATTTATATTATTGATTAGTTATTTATTTATTTCGGATTCATCACAATAATTACATTAATCAATCATATAAACATACATCAGGACAGCATGGTGTTAAAAAAATGGGAAACAGGAGAGAAGTAATTGAGGGGGAAAGAGTCAGGATTGAGTTGGAAAAAATAAAATTAAAATAAAATAAATAAATAAGAAGAGATACCTACCTTAGCACATCCAAGCCGTTCGCATCTATCTACACATATGTAAACAAATATAAATATACATACAGACATAAATACATACACGCAATTAATGATCTATAACCAAAAAGAAAAGTCAAAATGATGGTAATAAATAAATAAAATAATATATATATATTTATTTATACATATACACATGTATACACATATACTTCATATATTCATGTACAAACATACGATTATGTATGATTATGTCCACTCTCTCAGTGTGATCGTGTTTGTATGTATGTTTGTACTTCATATATTCATGTACAAACATACATACAAACACGATCACACTGAGAGAGTGGACATAATCATACGAGTCATATCTGATCTGATCTCGACGGAGAAACGCAGATTGATTGAGTAACTGATTGAGTAACTGATTGAGTAACTGATTGAGTAACTGATTGAGTAACTGATTGAGTAATTGATTGAGTAACTGATTGAGTAACTGATTGAGTAATTGATTGAGTAACTGATTGTTATAGGACAGGAGACCTAGCAGCGACTCAGGTTCATGCTAACTCACTCGCGTGCGTGCGGTTTCACTCTTTCCTGCAAGAACGATTAAAGGCATCGCAAATAAACCAACCAATCAGTGTCAAATATAGGGGGTTGTTAACCAAAAACAAGATTTATTGATTGGAATTATTGTCAATTGTAATTTAATACGCCTGACAATTATATGCCATGAAAAAAGATTTTGAATTAGAATTTTGTAACCTGCATATTGAACTTCTGAAATGTAAAACCACTTTTTTGTAAAGTTATAATCGTTTATAGATGTATTTTCAAACTTAATTTATTTTTTACAGATATTCAGTTAGTAAAAATACAGCTTGAAGTTTTCAAGAAGAAAATTTTCAAAACATTTAATTCAATATTCTAAAATTTAAACCACAAAATTCAGATCTAACAGAAAGCAGGTAAGGTGTCACCAGCAGGGGAGAGTAGACGATCACAGAGCAGTCGATGAAGCATTTTGGCTAATCTGCAACTTTTCTAGAAAAGTGTGCGGCTCAGCCGTGTAGCCATGAATCGATCGTATCACTAGCATTATTAGCATGATTAGCTAATCACTACAATGTTCCTTTAGCTTCCCCATTCTGCACCTACGGGACCCCCCCACCAGTCACTCTCATCCACCAAACACACTCCACCAGTCACTCTCATCCACCAAACACACTCCACCAGTCACTCTCATCCACCAAACACACTCCACCAGTCACTCTCATCCACCAAACACACTCCACCAGTCACTCTCATCCACCAAACACACTCCACCAGTCACTCTCATCCACCAAACACACTCCACCAGACACACTCATCCACCAAACACACTCCACCAGTCACACTCATCCACAAAACACACTCCACCAGTCACTCTCATCCACCAAACACACTCCACCAGTCACTCTCATCCACCAAACACACTCCACCAGTCACTCTCATCCACCAAACACACTCCACCAGTCACTCTCATCCACCAAACACACTCCACCAGTCACTCTCATCCACCAAACACACTCCACCAGACACACTCATCCACCAAACACACTCCACCAGTCACACTCATCCACAAACACACTCCACCAGTCACTCTCATCCACCAAACACACTCCACCAGTCACTCTCATCCACCAAACACACTCCACCAGTCACTCTCATCCACCAAACACACTCCACCAGTCACTCTCATCCACCAAACACACTCCACCAGACACACTCATCCACCAAACACACTCCACCAGTCACACTCATCCACCAAACACACTCCACCAGTCACTCTCATCCACCAAACACACTCCACCAGTCACTCTCATCCACCAAACACACTCCACCAGTCACTCTCATCCACAAAACACACTCCACCAGTCACTCTCATCCACCAAACACACTCCACCAGTCACTCTCATCCACCAAACACACCCCACCAGTCACTCTCATCCACCAAACACACTCCACCAGTCACTCTCATCCACCAAACACACTCCACCAATCACTCTCATCCACCAAACACACCCCACCAGTCACTCTCATCCACCAGTCACTCTCATCCACCAAACACACTCCACCAGTCACACTCATCCACCAAACACACTCCACCAGTCACACTCATCCACCAAACACACTCCACCAGTCACACTCATCCACCAAACACACTCCACCAGTCACTCTCATCCACCAAACACACTCCACCAGTCACTCTCATCCACCAAACACACTCCACCAGTCACTCTCATCCACCAAACACACTCCACCAGACACACTCCACCAGTCACACTCATCCACCAAACACACTCCACCAGTCACACTCATCCACCAAACACACTCCACCAGACACACTCATCCACCAAACACACTCCACCAGTCACACTCATCCACCAAACACACACCACCAGACACACTCATCCACCAAACACACTCCACCAGACACACACATCCACCAAACACATTCCACCAGTCACACTCATCCACCAAACACACTCCACCAGTCACTCTCATCCACCAAACACACTCCACCAGACACACTCATCCACCAAACACACTCCACCAGTCACTCTCATCCACCAAACACACTCCACCAGTCACTCTCATCCACCAAACACACTCCACCAGACACACTCATCCACCAAACACACTCCACCAGTCGCACTCATCCACCAAACACACACCACCAGACACACTCATCCACCAAACACACTCCACCAGACACACACATCCACCAAACACATTCCACCAGTCACACTCATCCACCAAACACACTCCACCAGTCACTCTCATCCACCAAACACACTCCACCAGACACACTCATCCACCAAACACACTCCACCAGTCACTCTCATCCACCAAACACACTCCACCAGACACACTCATCCACCAAACACACTCCACCAGTCACTCTCATCCACCAAACACACTCCACCAGTCACTCTCATCCACCAAACACACTCCACCAGACACACTCATCCACCAAACACACTCCACCAGACACACTCATCCACCAAACACACTCCACCAGACACACTCATCCACCAAACACACTCCACCAGACACACTCATCCACCAAACACACTCCACCAGTCACACTCATCCACCAAACACACTCCACCAGTCACACTCATCCACCAAACACACTCCACCAGACACACTCATCCACCAAACACACTCCACCAGACACACTCATCCACCAAACACACTCCACCAGACACACTCATCCACCAAACACACTCCACCAGACACACTCATCCACCAAACACACCCCACCAGTCACTCTCATCCACCAAACACACTCCACCAGTCACTCTCATCCACCAAACACACTCAACCAGTCACACTCATCCACCAAACACACTCAACCAGTCACACTCATCCACCAAACACACTCCACCAGTCACTCACATCCACCAAACACACTCCACCAGACACACTCATCCACCAAACACACTCCACCAGACACCCTCATCCACCAAACACACTCCACCAGACACACTCATCCACCAAACACACTCCACCAGACACACTCATCCACCAGTCACACTCATCCACCAAACACACTCCACCAGTCACACTCATCCACCAAACACACTCCACCAGACACACTCATCCACCAAACACACTCCACCAGTCACACTCATCCACCAAACACACTCCACCAGACACACTCATCCACCAAACACACTCCACCAGACACACTCATCCACCAAACACATTCCACCAGTCACACTCATCCACCAAACACACTCAACCAGTCACACTCATCCACCAAACACACTCCACCAGTCACACTCATCCACCAAACACACTCAACCAGTCACACTCATCCACCAAACACACTCCACCAGACACACTCATCCACCAAACACACTCAACCAGTCACACTCATCCACCAAACACACTCCACCAGACACACTCATCCACCAAACACACTCCACCAGTCACACTCATCCACCAAACACACTCCACCAGTCACACTCATCCACCAAACACACTCCACCAGTCACACTCATCCACCAAACACACTCCACCAGTCACACTCATCCACCAAACACACTCAACCAGTCACACTCATCCACCAAACACACTCCACCAGACACACTCATCCACCAAACACACTCAACCAGTCACACTCATCCACCAAACACACTCCACCAGACACACTCATCCACCAAACACACTCCACCAGTCACACTCATCCACCAAACACACTCCACCAGTCACACTCATCCACCAAACACACTCCACCAGACACACTCATCCACCAAACACACTCCACCAGACACACTCATCCACCAAACACACTCCACCAGTCACACTCATCCACCAAACACACCCCACCAGTCACTCACATCCACCAAACACACCCCACCAGTCACTCACATCCACCAAACACACTCCACCAGTCACTCTCATCCACCAAACACCCTCCACCAGTCACTCACATCCACCAAACACACTCCACCAGTCACTCACATCCACCAAACACACTCCACCAGTCACTCACATCCACCAAACACACTCCACCAGTCACTCTCATCCACCAAACACACCACACCAGTCACTCACATCCACCAAACACACCCCACCAGTCACTCTCATCCACCAAACACACTCCACCAGTCACTCTCATCCACCAAACACACCACACCAGTCACTCACATCCACCAAACACACTCCACCAGACACACTCATCCACCAAACACACTCCACCAGTCACACTCATCCACCAAACACACTCCACCAGACACACTCATCCACCAAACACACTCCACCAGACACACTCATCCACCAGTCACTCTCATCCACCAAACACACTCCACCAGTCACACTCATCCACCAAACACACTCCACCAGTCACACTCATCCACCAAACACACTCCACCAGACACACTCATCCACCAAACACACTCAACCAGTCACTCTCATCCACCAAACACACTCCACCAGTCACACTCATCCACCAAACACACTCAGCCAGTCACTCTCATCCACCAAACACATTCCACCAGTCACACTCATCCACCAAACACACTCAACCAGTCACTCTCATCCACCAAACACACTCCACCAGTCACTCTCATCCACCAAACACACTCCACCAGTCACTCTCATCCACCAAACACACTCCACCAGTCACTCTCATCCACCAAACACATTCCACCAGTCACACTCATCCACCAAACACACTCCACCAGTCACACTCATCCACCAAACACACTCCACCAGACACACTCATCCACCAAACACACTCCACCAGTCACACTCATCCACCAAACACATTCCACCAGTCACACTCATCCACCAAACACACTCAACCAGTCACACTCATCCACCAAACACACTCCACCAGACACACTCATCCACCAAACACACTCCACCAGACACACTCATCCACCAAACACACTCCACCAGACACACTCATCCACCAAACACACTCATCCACCAGACACACTCATCCACCAAACACACTCCACCAGTCACACTCATCCACCAAACACACTCCACCAGTCACTCTCATCCACCAAACACACTCCACCAGACACACTCATCCACCAAACACACTCCACCAGACACACTCATCCACCAAACACACTCCACCAGACACACTCATCCACCAAACACACTCCACCAGTCACACTCATCCACCAAACACACTCATCCACCAAACACACTCCACCAGTCACACTCATCCACCAAACACACTCCACCAGTCACTCTCATCCACCAAACACACTCCACCAGTCACACTCATCCACCAAACACACTCCACCAGACACACTCATCCACCAAACACATTCCCACCAGTCACACTCATCCACCAAACACACTCCACCAGACACACTCATCCACCAGACACACTCATCCACCAAACACACTCCACCAGACACACTCATCCACCAGACACACTCATCCACCAAACACACTCATCCACCAGACACACTCATCCACCAAACACACTCCACCAGACACACTCATCCACCAAACACACTCCACCAGACACACTCATCCACCAGTCACTCTCATCCACCAGTTACACTCCACCAGACACACTCATCCACCAAACACACTCCACCAGACACACTCATCCACCAAACACACTCCACCAGTCACACTCATCCACCAAACACACTCCACCAGTCACTCTCATCCACCAGTTACACTCCACCAGTCACACTCATCCACCAAACACACTCCACCAGTCACACTCATCCACCAAACACACTCCACCAATCACACTCATCCACCAGTCACTCTCATCCACCAGTCACACTCCACCAAACACACTCCACCAGTCACACTCATCCACCAAACACACTCATCCACCAGACACACTCATCCACCAAACACACTCCACCAGACACACTCATCCACCAAACACACTCCACCAGACACACTCATCCACCAGTCACTCTCATCCACCAGTTACACTTCACCAGACACACTCATCCACCAAACACACTCCACCAGTCACACTCATCCACCAGTCACACTCATCCACCAGTCACACTCATCCACCAATCACACTCATCCACCAAACACACTCCACCAGTCACACTCATCCACCAAACACACTCCACCAGTCACACTCATCCACCAAACACACTCATCCACCAAACACACTCATCCACCAAACACATTCCACCAAACACACTCAACCAGACACACTCATCCACCAAACACACTCCACCAGACACACTCATCCACCAAACACACTCCACCAGTCACACTCATCCACCAAACACACTCCACCAGACACACTCATCCACCAAACACACTCCACCAGTCACTCTCATCCACCAAACACACTCCACCAGTCACTCTCATCCACCAAACACACTCCACCAGTCACTCTCATCCACCAAACACACTCCACCAGACACACTCATCCACCAAACACACTCCACCAGACACACTCATCCACCAAACACACTCCACCAGACACACTCATCCACCAAACACACTCCACCAGTCACTCTCATCCACCAAACACACTCCACCAGTCACTCTCATCCACCAAACACACTCCACCAGACACACTCATCCACCAAACACACTCCACCAGTCACTCTCATCCACCAAACACACTCCACCAGTCACTCTCATCCACCAAACACACTCCACCAGGCACACACATCCACCAAACACACTCCACCAGCGTGTGGTTTTCGATGACTGATTAAACTCTTTTTCGTTTCTTCACAGCTCTACTCATCCTCTGGTCTCATTGGTCCCCTGCAGTGAACTCATCAGCCAGCGCTGAATTCGGATGACAAATGGAGCCCATCTTCGCCACAGGAACGGCAGCGAGACTCCGGAGTCAGTGGGACCGCGATGCAGGTCTGGGGCAGAACCACAATGCGGTCAAGTTTTTGGGGCAGGACTTTGAGATGTGCAAGAGTCAGTGTGCGCAGAGCGGGAGGCTGTTTGAAGACCCGCTGTTCCCCGCCTGCGCCTCCTCGCTGGGCTTCAACGAGCTTGGCCCACGATCCTCCAAAACCCAGGGCGTGCGCTGGATGAGGCCCACGGTGAGAGCCCTGTTTGGGAGGTGGGTAGAGCGGAGCGAAGGGAAGAGTGATGTGGGTTTGTGTCTGTGTTCAGGAGATCTGCACTCGTCCGCAGTTCATCATGGATGGAGCGACTCGCACCGATATCTGCCAGGGAGCTCTGGGTGAGCCAGCGCTTACGATTAAAGGCCGCTCCACATCTAACCGAATTTACAGTGCGACGTTATGTGCGTGATCGGGAAAGCATGGCCGCCGATGGCACTTTCCGAGCGATTGGTGCGAGCGAAAAAGAGTTCAGCTCCGCTGTTACAGATCGGTTCATCTCAAGAGATCAACCAATGAGAGCTGCTGTTCTGATGACGTGAACGGAACATGAAAGAGCCTCTAGATCGTGCTTTGATCTCAGGACAGAAAACAGCACCAAAGAACTACGAGATGAACAGCAGAGGAAGAGAGCACCAAAGAGGAGAAAATAAAACATCCAGAAGCTCGTATCGCTGGTGTTCCACCATCAAGAGATGTTCAATAAAGCCCTCAGAGATGATAAAACAGCGGCGTGTGGCTGCTCTCTTGAGTAATGATGGGAAGATTCATTCAACCTCGTGCTTCATTCTTTTGACTCTTGTTCATTTATGAGAATGATTCATTTGAACGATTCATTTGTATCGCTCATATCAGGAAAAAGTCTGATCTAACCCTAAAATAGAGCATAAAACACTTTACTGAGTAAAAAAAACATTCTTCTCAGTGTCTTCTGATTATTAACGGTGTTGTCTGCGCTTCCACCGAGCTGTTAATAAAGACACAGATTCGTTCACATGAGCGCCAACAAGTGGCGAGCAGCGGCACTGCATCCACTTTTTTTTTCACCAGCTTCTGAAATGCACCTCGCAGAGAAACATCCGAGGATTCATGCGACGCGCTCGGAGCGATGTGAAGCGGTCTCGAACCCGTTTGGGTTAAGTTATGCATTAAAGAACAGCAGCTACAATTCATGTGCGCCCCCTCATGACGAGACGTGGTACTGTGTGCCAAACCAAAATAGACTGGTTTTCAGACAAGTACATAATTCCAGTTGTTTGTTTAAAAGCTATGTTAAATATTTAATATTAATGGAAATTGAGATCTTCTCTTCAGGGAACTATAAAAAAAACACTTTTTTCCCTGCTCTCTCTTCATTTTCTTTCTGCTAAGGTTTATTAATCAGTTGATACAACTTAAAGACCATAAAAACAAAGACCATGTGGGCTGGCTTCAAATAATTAATTCCCAATCCCCGTAGACCGCTCCCCCACCCTAGAGCCGATGCGTCGTCCATCTGCGATGTTTCTCATTAGACATCGTATGAAGCAGAATTGGTTCTCCCAACCCTCTTGGTTACACGCCGGTCGCTGGTTTATGGCGCTAGCGGCGCGTGTTGATCTGTGTGTGCGCAGGGGACTGCTGGCTGCTGGCTGCGATCGCGTCCCTGACTCTGAACGAAACCCTGCTGCACCGAGTGGTTCCTCACGGCCAGAGCTTCCAGCGAGGATACGGCGGCGTCTTCCACTTCCAGGTACTGCTCCAAGAAACCACCGAGTCCACAGACGTTCACAGAAGAGCACCACTCCACCTCTGACTCGTTTCCTCTCGAAATACGAGATGCTGTTATGGTTTTATATAAATAGGAAGTGAAGTCAATGCTCACGGACGAAAGGCTGAAGCCTCTGAGATTCCAAAGAGAAGGGACTTATCTTTGCGCACTAGTTTACCAGCTAGACAACGATCAAAACCTTGTTCAAGTTCACTTTCTTTTTTTCCTCCTCTGTCTTTATCTTCTTCCTGCTTTTGTTTATTGATCGGTTGATACAATTTCTATTATGAGAAGCTGAGATAGACTTTGACGGTGAAACAGATCTCATATTGTCTCTAATGTAAGCCAATTTGGATAAAAGCATCTGCCGAATGCATAAATGTAATGTAAATGTAAAAGCCTTGTTTCTGAAGCCATGGAGGAAGATGACGAGGGGAGAAAACCCCAAACATGGCACGGAGAGCCACACAGAGAGGCTTATGATGTTAGTTTCCTGCTGTAAACATCTGTACACCTTCGCTCTGTACACGAGGGTTCTAGCGCATACGAGATGATGAGGAGCGGTGCAGAGTCAGTGACGCATGCTGCATGTATTAAGAAAACACTGACATTATTGCACTTTAATCAACGTTCTAATGTAAAATTTCATTAGAACATATGCTCACTCGCTCACTAGGGAGAGAGAGAGAGAGAGGTGGAGAGAAAGAGATAGAGAAGTGAGTGGAGAGAGAGAGAGGTGGAGAGAGAGGAGGAGAGGAGAAAGAGGGAGAGAAAGAGATGGAGAAGTGAGTGGAGAGAGATATGAGAGAGGGAGAAAGAGAGAAAGAAAATAAGAAAGAAAGAGAAAGAGAGAGAGAGAGAAAGAAAGAAAGAAAGAGGGGGGGAAAGAGTGTGATAGAAGAGTGAGAGAGAGAAAGAGATAGAGAAGTGAGTGGAGAGAGAGATATGAGAGAGGGAGAAAAGAAAGAGAGAGAGAAGAGAGAGAGATTCGTGCTGATTGACGGTTTCATTCATCGCTCTTAAATCCCCCGAAAGCCTTTCGTGAGCAGCTCTGAGGGTGTGTGTGTGTGTGTGTGGTGTGTGTGTGTGTGTGAGTGCGTGTGCGTGTGTGTGTGTGTGTGGTGGCGCGATGCGTGTGTTTGTGGATGTGGTGTGGTGTGTGTGTGAGCGTGTGTGTGTGTTGTGTGTTGTGTGTGTGCGTGTGTGTGTGTGTGTGTGCGTGTGTGTGTGTGTGTGAGTGTGTGTGTGCGTGTGTGTGTGTGGTGTGCGTGCGTGTGCGTGTGTTTGTGTGTGTGTGTGTGTGTGTGTGTGTGTGTGGGTGTGGCGTGTTGTGTGTGTGTGTGTGTGTGTGTGTGTGTGTGTGTGTGTGTGTGTGTGTGTGTGTGTGGGCTCATGGCCAGGACCCGCTCGCTCCACCATCTCCAGGAGCGTCCTGCTGAGCCCTCGTCAATAATTCACCCGAGAAGATCTGCTGGAGAGCGAGAGTCCTGGACGCGATGAGAACTCGCGGCAGTAACATCGCTGTCAGATTTGTTTTTGTTTTTTACTTTCATGAACAAAGAGAGGTGCCTCATTTAACACATATACTACACCGAAGGTGAAACGGAACATAAATATTATAGCGTGATTATTTCAGTTGACCCGTTTTATTCCGGTGTTTGCGGTGAGTTTCCGGAGAAGCGTTGGTAGAACGTGGAAGACGGAGCGAGAGCAACTCACGGGTTATTGTTTCATGAGGTGTTTGTTTCTTCATTTTGAGGGAAGGGATTTAACCAAAAGAGTTTAGCTTGAAATTCAGGTGAGTCTGAGCTTCTCACCGGCCGATTTCGGATTTTCAATAAAACGTGATTTAATTGGACTTTTTATTTGCTTAGTTTTCACTGAGCTTATTATTCATGTTCTAACAACAGTTTAATGGCGTCACGAAAGAGATGTGCAGAATCTTAATATAATTCTCCCCATTTCTTTTATCATGCAGATAGACAGAGTCATCGAGGGGGAGAGAGAGAGACGAGGCAGACAAGGAGGGAAGCGAGAGACGCAAGGGGGAAAATCGGGCGGCCGAGCGGGGGAGAGAGGGGAAAAGGAAGCGAGAGGGGGAGAGGGAAGCTAGAGAGAGAGAGCGAGAGAGAGAGAGAGAGAGAGAGCAGAGAGCGAGAGAGAGAGAGAAAGAGAGGGGGAGAGAGGGAAAGAGGAAAGAGAGGGAGAGGGAAAGGAAGAAGAGAGAGATGCGGCAAAACGAGGGGAGAGAAGGGAAGAAGAGAATACAAGAGGAGACAGAAAGAAAGAAAAAAGAGAGGGGCTGAATGAAGGAGATCCAAGAGAAAGGAGGGGCGGAGACGGGGGAGAGAGAGGAGAAAAAGAGAAGGGGGGAAGAAGAGATCAAACGGAAAGAACGGCGGAACAATAGAGGGCGCGAGAGAGCCAAATAGAGAGAGAGATAGGGAGCGAAAGCAAACCAGAGAGAGGGATCTCGAGACGGCGTAGCGAGAGTCGCGGAGCGAGTCTATGCATACGCTGACGGTCAACTTATTGCGCTGATTATTAGAGATCACTACCTCTCTCTTCTTTTCGTCTATACCCGATCTTCTATCACTAGTTCTGGCAGTTCGGTGAGTGGGTGGAGGTGGTGGTGGACGATCGGCTCCCAGTGAAGGATGGAAAGCTGCTGTTCGTTCACTCGGACGAGGGAGGAGAGTTCTGGAGTGCGCTGCTGGAGAAGGCCTACGCTAAGTACGAGGAGACCTCTCGAATCTTTTCGTTAAAGAGTAACATAGCTTGTGTATTAGCGTAAGAACAGCTGATTGCTAGTCCTGTGTAGTTTGTGTAGTTTAGCGTGTTGTGTGTACGTCTGGGAGCTGGAGGCACTAGAGGGCGCTGTTTTCCGCCTGTGTGTGGTTGCTCAGGTTGAACGGGTGCTACGAGGCTCTGTCGGGGGGCAGCACGTCGGAGGGCTTCGAGGACTTCACCGGCGGCGTCACCGAGCTCTACGAGCTGAGGAAGGCCCCGGCGGACCTCTTCAGCATCATCGGCCGCGCCATCGAACGAGGCTCGCTGCTCGGCTGCTCCATCGACGTCAGTCTGCACACGCTCATATCCTTCTCTGTTCAGCGCTGCTGTTTAGAGATACAGAGGAGAATATCTCCATCCAGCATAGAGAGAGAGAGAGATGGATGGATGGAGAAAGAGAGAGAAGAGAAATAGATGGATGGAGAAAGAGAGAGAGATGGATGGATAAAGAGAGAGATGAAAGGGAGTGGAGTGAGGAGAGAAATGAATGGAAGAAAGAGAGGGAAAGGGAGATGGATGGAGAAAGAGACAGAGAGAGATGGATAGAGAGGAGAAAAAGAGTAAGAGAAGAAAGATATACAAAGGGTGAACTAGAGGAGAAAGAGGGCGATAGGCAAGAGATTAGAGATGAGAGGGAGAGAGGAAGAAGATGGAGAGAGAGGTGAAGTTAGAAGAGAATGAGGGACGAAAGGCGATGGCTGGATGAAAGGAGGAGAGAGAAAGTTCCATACTCTCCAAGGCTTGATCTTGAGTATCACAGTTATTCCTCCTCAGATCAGCAGCCGGTTCGACCTGGAGTCTGTGACCTTTAAGAAGCTGGTGAAAGGTCACGCGTACTCCGTGACCGGAGCGGAGGAGGTGCGTCACACGACAGTCATCCTCACCGTCACCCTCAAACTCACCCTCACCTTTACCTCACGCTCAACCTCACCCTCACCCTCACCTCATGCTCACGCTCAACCTCACCCTCACCTCACCTCACGCTCAACCTCACCCTCACCTCACGCTCAACCTCACCTCATGCTCAACCTCACCCTCACCTCACCTCACGCTCACCCTCACCCACGCTCAACCTCACTCACGCTCAACCTCACCCTCAACCTCACCTCATCTAACACTCACCATCACCCTCACCTCACGCTAACTCAAACTCACCTCACCTCATGACACGCTCACCTCACCTCACTCCGGCTCAACTCACCCTCAACCTCACCTCGCTCACGCTCAACTCCACCTCACTCACGCTCAACTCACCCTCACCTCACTCACCCTCACCCTCATTGCTCAAACCTCACCACCCACCTCACGCTCAACCTCACCCTCACCTCACGCTCAACCTCACCTCACGCTCAACCCTCACCTCATGCTCAACCTCACCCTCACCTCACGCTCAACCTCACCTCATGCTCAACCTCACCCTCACTCGACTCTCAACTCAACCTCAACCTACTGCTCAACCTCACCCTCACCTCATGCTCAACCTCACCTCACGCTCAACCTCACCTCACCTCACGCTCAACCTCACCTCACGCTCAACCTCACGCTCAACCTCACGCTCAACCTCACTCACGCTCACCTCACCCTCACCTCACGCTCAACCTCACCCTCACCTCATCCTCACCTCACGCTCAACCTCACCTCACGCTCAACCTCACCCTCACCTCACGCTCAACCTCACCCTCACCTCACGCTCAACCTCACCTCACGCTCAACCTCACCCTCACCTCACGCTCAACCTCACCCTCACCTCACGCTCATGCTCAAAATTCTGAATACATATTTTAAATAAAAGTGAAATAAATAAATACACAAATGCATTATTAAGTTTATTTATCAATAAATTAAATGCATCTAAATATGTTTTATAGTATGTGTCTAATCTGCGCCTAGTGTGCATCTAGTGTGTTGTCCTAGTGTGCGTCTAGTGTGCGTCTAGTGTGTATCTGGTGTGCACCATGTGCTGACGGGGTCTGTATGTGGGCTCAGGTGGTGCACCGGGGAAACCTGACGAAGCTGCTGCGCGTCAGGAACCCGTGGGGCGAGATCGAGTGGACAGGGGCCTGGAGTGAA
>UELW01000806.1:0-59567 GCA_900490495.1 Danionella dracula | reverse complement strand
GTGCACGAAGGAGGAGTATGTCCGCCTTGTTCTCCCAGAACTTACCCCCGTCTTCAAATGCATGAGCCTGTGCAGGTACATAAACAAAGTTGATTGATAAATAAAATTCTCTCTCCGTCTTGGTGTATTTTGTATCACTGTCTGCTGGTATTTATACATTTCAAACTGAGGGAGCAAGTTTATTTATCCTCTGATTTTAAGTGGTTTTTTCTCTCTTTCATGCACCAGGCCAGCAACATGGTATGTGATTGAATGGGATTCTGTTTTTGGGGGTTGTTCTAATTTGCTGAAAATATTTATTGTACTACATGTGTTGTTTAATGTATAAAGTTTTATCTCTACCTTTTAATCTCAATATTTTTCTGAAACTCCTCTTCAAATAAGACATGGTCCTTAGCATTATTAGCATTAGTCACCCATGTTGTTCCAGACCATGTCATTCTAGAGTTAAGGATTCTTTCCTCCTCCGAAGTCTGAACACATTCCTCTTAAATATTTTGAATTCATGACATTCATGTCACATTATTTAATTTCTTTCTTAATCTGAATGTGAACTCATCACAGTATTAAAATTTGTCTCTAATCCTCAACAGCAAATGCCTCCAAATATCTCACATTGATATCAGAGGTGGAAAGAAGTCGAATGGTTTGGAACAACTGTTGTCGGTATAAGTGATTAATGACTCAATTTTCGATTAAAAGGAATATGTCTTTGATATTTGTGTTGTTGTCTTGAGCATGTTTATTATTTTGTTTTACATGTTGATTCTTTTCTGCCCAACAATGTTTTGATTCGCCTTTGCTGCATTTAGCTTATTTGCCCATTTGCTTTGTTTTGTTTAGCTTGTTTAATTGGTTTAATGTTTGTCTTTTTCATTAGGCATTTTACTTTGATTTGTATACCTTTGAATCTCTTGTGTTTTAATTCACTTTTGCTTAGCTTAATTTTCTTTAATTGAGCTTCCTTTTGGTTTTATTTTTTGCTTAGTTTTCTTACTTAGATGCTTAATTTTTTTTACAGTTATGCTTTAGTTTACATTGTTAGTTTATTTATATGGTTTTGTGTCAATGCAAAAAGGTTTAATTGTTTGGAAGATAATAATATGGTTGTTGTGTGTTTTTTTTTTTTTTTTTTTTTTTTTTTTGCTACAGATCCTGCTTATATTTCTTCAAAAGATGGACCTACTTTTGACTAAAACTCCTCCTGAAGACATCAAGAACAGTGTCTTGCCAATGGTTTACAGAGCAGTGGAAGCCCCTTCTGTTCAGATACAGGTAAAAAGGACCACAAAGCATTTCCTTTTGATAGATTTTCAGCTTATATTTTATGTTTTCTAATTTGTTTTGTCCTAATGAATGTTTTCTGACATCTAGTTTTGATGTTTTTATTTTAAACAGGAGCTTTGTCTCAATATCATTCCCACATTTGCCAATCTGATCGAGTACCCATCTATGAAGAATGCTCTCATTCCTCGGATCAAGTCCACTTGTTTACAGACCTCATCGCTGGCGGTTTGTGTTCTCTTTTGAATTCAGTTTCACATGAGAAAGCTCAAGGTTTGTTTCTAATATTAGGTACATTTTCTCTCTTTTAGGTGCGGGTGAACTCTCTGGTGTGCCTGGGCAAGATTCTGGAGTATCTGGATAAGTGGTTTGTCATTGATGAAATTCTCCCTTTCCTGCAGCAGATCCCGTCCAGAGAACCAGCTGTGTTAATGGGCGTTCTGGGTAATCTTTTTTTTCTAGAGAAGATTTATTATGAATTCTCGTCTTTGTTTTCAAAACAAAGGTAGATA
Organism: Danionella dracula; assembly: GCA_900490495.1. NCBI lineage: Eukaryota > Metazoa > Chordata > Actinopteri > Cypriniformes > Danionidae > Danionella > Danionella dracula. The sequence goes on along the minus strand of UELW01000806.1, from coordinate 57,771 downwards.
AAATGTAATGATTTTTTTCTTTACCTTAGGCATCTACAAGTGCACTTTCACCCATAAAAAACTGGGTATCCCTAAAGAACACCTAGCTGCAAAGAGTTTACCTCATCTGGTGTCTCTAAGTATTGACAACAACCTTAACCTTAACCAGGTGAATTCTCTTGTTTGTTTTTGTTTCGCCTAATATATTCTGCCTGGAAAGATTCATAAACTTTGTTTCCTGACTGTGGTTTGTTTCAGTTTAACTCTTTCATGGCTGTGATCAAGGACATGTTGACCCGCATGGAGGCTGAGCACAAGACCAAATTAGAGCAGCTGCATGTCATGCAAGAGCAACAGAGGTGATTTTCATTTTTCTATCCATTTAATCATGAAGCCTTGTTCGATTTACTGTAGATAGGTCTGTAAATCTATCTGTGTTGAACTAGCATTGAGTCACATGACCAGTGCCAAGTAAACATGCCTTTTTTCTTAACATTTTACATTCTAAACGTTAGGTCACTTAGAAATAAGGCACACCTTGTAAATGATTTTATTTTAATACATAACTTAGATTTTATATTGCTAACTGAAACATGGCTAGATGATCGCTATAGTGCAACCATACTAAACGAGGCTGCACCAGGAAACTACAAAGTACACTACAGGGTTTACCGATTATTTCACTGAACTGCTCTCAACCATTTCTTCAGAGTTTGACTCATCACCATCGCTGGGGATATTAATATTCACATGACAAGCTCGATAATAATGCTGCCAAAGCTCTCAACAATATTTTAAACACCTTCGACGTGACTCAACACGTTCAGGGTGTCACAGATTGTCACGGTCACACACTGGACTTAGTAATTAGTAAGGGCTTAAATATTTTTAATGTTTAAGATGTTGCTCTGTCTGATCACTTCTTTGTTTTTGTTGATGCGTCAATCTCCCACGTCAAAATTGCTAAATCAATTTCTGTTAGAAAGAGACACATTAACGATAACGCCAGCAAGATGTTTATGCATGCCATATCTCACCAAGCACCAAGCATCACAGCTGGCCCAGCTGACTTCCTTCTTGATGCATTTACTTGAAAAATCAAATCCGTTATAGACGACATCGCCCCTATAACTGTCAAGAAGAAACCTGGGAGACAAAAAACACCCTGGAGAAATTCAACAAAAGTTCAAAGTGTGAAAAGAGTTTGCAGGAAGGCTGAAAGAAGGTGGAGAAAATCCAAACATGTCATTCACTACGACCTTTATAAAGAAAGTCTCCGTGCTTTTAATTCAGAATTAATTAGTTTTTCTCAAATTTTATTAATAACAACCTTAACAATACTCAAACTCTCTTTACAATGGTAGAGAAGTTAACCAGCCCACCAAACCAGACTCCAAGTGAGCTTCTGTCTGAGGATAAATGCAATGAGTTTGCTTAATTTTTCATCAATAAAATCATTAACATCAGAAAAGGCATTATTGCTTCCCCCTGCAGGGCTGGGGATAGACATCCTCAGCCTCCTCTCTCAATGTGCACCTTCAATCTAATCGATAGCAAAACTTTAAGAGACGATTCAGAACATCAACATGCAGTCTTGACACTCTACCAACAGTCTTTTTAAAAATGGTTTTGAAGAGTCTAGAAAAGGTTATAAACACCTCCTTGTGCTCCATCTCTTTCCCAAAATCCTTTAAAACCGCAGTGGTAAAGCCAATACTGAAAAAGACAAACCTAGATAAACTGTACTGAGCAACTACAAGCCCTTCTCAAATCTCCCTTTTATTAGTAAAATTATGGAAAAGATTGTGGCAAAACAACTGATTGAATTCCTGACCCAAAATGAATACATGGATTGATATCAGTCGGGTTTCAGAGCTCTCTGCACTTCACGTCTTAATCTATGTTTTAATCTATGTTTTACATTTTCAGTTTTTAATCACTATGATTTTATATGACTTTTTTATGCTTGATTTTATTAAATCTATTTTAATTTTATTCTTTGTTTCCAATGTAAAGCTCTTTGAATTACCCTGTGTACGAAATGTGCTTAACAAATAAACTTACCTTGCTTTGGGTTGGGAAGATTATTCCACCTCCCAGGGGCAGTAAATGAGAGTTCTGGAGAGAGCTTTTCAATCTTTCTAAGATGGCACCACAATTTGTTGTTCCTTCTCTAAACGCAAGCTTCTGGAGGGTATGTACCATTGTAGAAGCTCATGAAGGTAGACAGAGGCAGACGTATTGATGGTTTCCGATGGAGAGCTAGTGAAGAGGGACGAAGAGGGGAGTGACGACCTCGCTTTGTTTTTTTTCATCTGCAGAACTCTGAGTGCATTTGATGCAAGTCCTAATAAAAGATCTTAGTAGTAGTCCAGTCTGCATAGGACCAGTGACTGAATTAAATGTTGAGTTGTATGCTTCGTAAAGAAGGGCTAGATCTTTCTGATGTACAGAACAATATTGTCTTGGTGTTGTTGTCTTTGAAGGTCAGCTTTTAATCACTCCCAAGATTTCTGACTAAAGTAGATCAGAGGGATTTGCAACATTTTTTCCATATTGAGCTTGTGTGATGATTCTTCATCCAATCAGAGATTTTGTTTAGGCATTCTCCAATGTGAGTGGTTACTGATGCTTCATTGAGGTGGAACGACAGAGTTTGTGCCTTTGCAAAAGCATTTGCATAATGGAAGTGATCTACAAAAATGTGTTAATTACATTAGAAGGGTAGATTTTTCTTTCCTGTCTGCTAGGACATCTGAGTGATTAAAATCAATGTTTTCAAATGAATTACAAGTATAATTGTAATTATCCCATAATCAAACCATTTTTTTAATATAAATAATGTTAGGAATTGTGAAATAAAAGAAAACATTTTCTTGTGTTACATCTGAGCTAGTACACAGTATCAATGCTGAAAGCTGCCTGAAATATATATTTTTTATTATTATTATTTTTTTATTTAGGAGCTTAAACATTACAAACCCGATCAACCAGTCAGAGGACACCAAGAACTCTCCAAGTCCAGCTACACAAGTCCGAGATGTGAGTCCCTTCATCTTCTCCACCTCAGCAGCAGATCAACGCTTATAATTTCAGAACTATGTAGTGAAACTGTTTCTGCCTCCTCTGTTAGATTGATGAGATATTTAGTGGCTCTTCAGGAAGCTCAACTGTGAACGGGAAAGAAAATGGTTCTTCCTTGACCATGTCTCGAGTGAGTACTTTGGCTGTTTAAAGTAAATTGTGCATTTTTCACTCGTCTGCTATCTAAAAGCAGAAGATCTGTCGATTTGGTTGTGTTCAGGTTTCTCTCACGCTGGAGGAAAAGCAGCGTTTGGCTAAAGAACAGGAACAAGCTGCTAAACTCAGAAACCAGCAGCCATTGGCTCCACAGAGCGTGAAACCAGCCACTACAACACCTCAGGTAAAAAACAATGCACAGCATCATGCGGATTAGATGGCAACGTATGTGCAATATAACAACAGATCAAATATGTTTTGAAAATTAATTGGCATATGAACTATTTTCACCTTCGGACAATAAGCAATTGTAATAATGCAATTGTTGGTTTTATGGTTTTATGTTATAGATTGTTATCCTGATCAGTTAAAAGAAAACTGAGTAAGTGTTACAGCTGGAAGGTAATTTTTAAAAATCTTGATCTTTCTGTGTTGCTCAGGCAAAGGATCTCACCAGCAGCCTTCTCAACAACATGACATCCCTTAATAACATGTCTATAAACTCTGGCCCTAGAACGGCCCCCATACAGGGTGGCTCCGTTGTTTCAACCTTTCCATCAGGACCCACAATGGGAGGAATGGGAGCCATGGGCATCAGCAATGGCTTCAATACGGCCATGGGCTTTCAAACGGGAGGGATGGGGATGGGTGTGAGACCTGCCGCTCATGCTTTGTATGGAGGGATGCCCACAACAACCAGCACTCCAAATTTCAGTACGCTTTCCCAAAACCAAGCTGGCAGGCCCCCAGATATGTCCGCCCTAGACTCCTTGTTCAACTCTAACAAAACCAAAGTCAGCCTGAACCAAATGGCTCCAGCAGGCACCACACCATCTCCCTGGCTCAATCAGTTTGGTGCAGGCCAGCCTTCACAGAATGCGCCCATGCAGCCTTCAGCAATGGGGATCCAGGGAGTTCAAGGTGGGGGCTTCGGGATGCAAGCTAACCCTTTCTTTAACCCCCACTTCACTCAACCTCCAGCAGTGAACACTGGGACCCTGAAACAAAGCTCCTCGGTCAACAATGACCTGAAGGATTTATTTGGATGAAACCCCATCGCTGGCCTTCACATTCCAGTTTTAACTTGAGGATCAGACATTTTGCATTCACTGCTGCAAAGATGAGTGAAAATTTGGGATTCTTAGAAGAGGGTTCTAAATTGATAGTTCTGCTTAGTAGCACAATTTCATCCTCGTTTGTTACATGTGTTGTATATTTCATTCATAAATTTAACCACACTTAAGTGACAGATTTTTTAGTGCATAAGAACGTCCAAATTGCTGTAAAAGATGTAAAGCTGTTTTTGCGGAATGACTGGAATCATTCATATTGGAGTTGTAAAACTCAAGATGCGTTTTAATGAAAAAAGTTCCTGAAGTGCCACTCTCTTGCACTTATTTTTTTTTTCATGCAAAATGGTTTGGAAAACCATAAATTGATCATAATTTTTTGGCAGCATCTACCAATACAGACGGTAAAATAAAAACAATTGAACGATTCTTTTAAAGCACCATCGTTTATATTCATATCTTCTTCAACACACATGCTTGCAAGTCAACCCCACAAAACCTTTCCTGAAGCTTCTTTACTCGGCTAAATTCAGCCGTTCAGTGCTCGGTCTGGCTTAACGAGTGCGCCTGAAATTATTTACTTTTTGAGCGAGTCACTCAATCATCAGAATGTGTGCTTAACATTTACTGTTTGAACTTTTATACGGCGTTCTTTGTGTAAATACTGTTTCTGCTGTCTTCTTGCTAGAGTTTTATACTGAATCTTGATCTGCTGCTTTGAAAGATCGTATTTGAGATGTTAGACACAATGGTCATTCCAAAGCAGATAAGAGAAGAATCACGTTGGGTTTGAGAGGTCGATGGAGTTTTCAGTGATGAAGCAAACTGTATGCATCAATGAGTATGGTCCATTGGGTTTTTTTTTCCTTACGTTTAATGAAACTTTGGGGTGAATCTTTATACATGCACTGAACTTAGGCAAATGGTGATGAAATATCATTCTATATTATGATCTTGTTTCAATGTAATTTTTTAATGCGGGCATGTTTGGAATTAGTGTTATGTTATAAAATATACCTGGCAGAATTATTACCTTTTTTTTGGTTATACACTGCATAACTGATGTCTCTGCTCCCCAACATTCCACGACCAAAAAAGTGTTTTAGCCTTAATGTTTTTGGAGAACTTCTAATTTCAGTGTTTGGATATTTAGTTTTATTTTAGAAAATGGTTAATTTCAGCTTTGTGGACAAGTTAATCTGCATTTCTGTTATATAAAGATTTTAATTATGAAAAAAAATCTCAACTTCTATCTGTATGACAACATTGCAGTCCTGTTTCATAGTTTGGTTTACCAAATTTTGCTGTTAAATGTTTTGCTTGCTCTTTGGTTTAAAAGATAGATATTTTCCTGTCAAGTTGTGTGTTTGGGGAAGTCACTGACTAGTCGGTTAACAGTTGGGGTTTTTGGTCAACATTGATTAGAAAATATAAAAGTGGAATTTTAATTCCTTATCAAACATGATAGCATGACCAAACTAACAGACCTGAATGTGTTCTGCCAGAAGAATTAGGCATATAACAATGAAATGCAATTTATAATAACACTTCTGTCATCTTTTAGTCTCTGTTTACCGTAAACCAGTGTTTGGGATTTTCCTCTAAGTTTTTATTTCTAATATGAGAATGTTCAGAGAATCTACAAACTTTTTTTTAAAGGGACTGAATGAGAGGCCTTATGAAAGAAAGAGAATGTGCAATAACAGGTGTACACTGGGGATGATGAGTTTTCTGTAAGTGATTCTATGTTCACACTTTCACATATAATTCACTTCAATGCAGACAAAACCTTTGAATTGTGTTGATTTTACCCACGTGAATGGTGAAGTGGTAAGATGGTTTTTCAATCAAATAAATTATTATATAAAGTGCAAGACCATTTCATTCATTCTGTCTCAAGTTTGTGACTTATTTAATCAATAGACTTTTGAAAAACAGTGTTGTAGAATACAAAGAATGCATAATGCTTGAATTGACCTTCATGAAAACCAGAGGAAGGTTTATTTTTTTATTTGTTGTCCAAGTTGACAACACTTAGCAATGGATACAAAATTGGGACCAAAGCAAAAGAAATTTCCTGGTGCAATGATCAATGAGTAAGTCAGAATAATTATACGATCTCTAAGATTGGATGAAAATTGTAGTTCAATCTAAGAATGCAATCTTAAAAAAACTATTATGGAGCACAACTGAAAGGCAAAAACCTATACAAATAACACTATGCAAACAAACAAATCTTTGTGAAGCTTAAAATGATTTCAAAGCCACGTCACATGGACTGACAGAACACAAATCAAGAAGAATATAAAGGGAGATACATCGTTGGGCAAATTAGCCAATTATCAGGTAACAAGACACCAGTCCAAAAGCAATGTTTTCAATGAAACAAGTGACATGAACATCAGACACAAAATGCTCATCAACGAATAAACATCTCGATGCCATTTTGATTCTTTTGGAACAATCTTTATTTTTCATGAGGGTAGAGAATTTTACATAGTTACCCATAACATAGCATAAACAACATCTAGATTAAAAAATTTCATAAGGTTTGATGTAAACTCTCAAAGTTGGCAGTTTCAAAGATTTTTAATCTTTATCTGCAGCTAACAAAATCACCACATTCTGCCAGTAAGGAAATATAAGCAAACATTAAGTATATTTAATTACTGTAATTTAGCAGACACAGGGTAAAGATGCAACTAAATTTATAGTTATTGATAAACTTAAACGTATATTTTGTATCACATTTTCAAATGAGATCACTCACTATGACTGTAAACTGTTTGAGTGCGATAATAATAGTAAGTAATAATAATAGTAAGTAATTGTAGTCAACTCTGGTCTTGACAGATTGGCTCCTACTGCAGAAGTCGTCGCACTTCTCTCGTGGTACTAGTGTCCAGGTTGGTTTGAGTCATGTCTGAAGCATAAGTCATGTTAAGTTATTAGCACAGATTAAATTGACATTCTGAGATTACTTCATAAACCTGAACATCACTTATCATGCACACACTTGAAAAGTCAAGTTCGTAATGGAATCTCCCAGTCTTGAAAGTCATGATCCTTGTTGAGTCCAGCTGAAATGCAGCTTCAATATCAGCACTTGAAATGCTGCACCTTCCTCGGGAAGAGCCCTGAGAGAGTCCCCAGTTGAGTTCAAATTTAGAAGAAGGATTTGCATCGTAAGAGTTTTGATGTAATCAAGCATTTGTTGCAGATATTTTAGAAACTATTTTGTAGAAGTTTGTTTACTTTACTGTAATCCTTCCAGCTGTCATCTATGTCTCTGAACTGCCATCGAGTTCCTGATGATGTACTGTGTTTAAAAAAAAAGATTATAGCTTTAACATTATTGTTAGTGGAAGTACTGGATGATAGAGAATAGATGAAATGGTAACAAGCTTCCAATGCATTGTTTTTGATTTAGCCTCATTCTGCAACTCTTCCTGATATATCAAGTAGATTTGAACCATTTTGGGACAAGTTCATGTATTCTGATTGGCTTATAGCATTTTAACATAGCACAGAAAAGATCATTGAAGCAGCACAGACCAGTTGCATTTTTGTATCAGTTGTGAAGCAAAGTTGAAAGGAAGGAGGTGGCAGATGCTGTGGCAGAAAACTTAACCAAAGCACAAAAAATCTGTTCAGTTCCTTTGTAAACATATAAGTATACAGACACTTCTATTTTTAATCATATCAGCTTGTCATAAAGCCAGGTATTTGAAAATTTGATATGACCAGGAAGTCCATAATACACTTCTTTAGAATATCTTCCTCATGCTTACCCTGCAGATGGAAGGAAATGGCTGGTTCTCCAGCTATGGCTGTCTTAATATTATAGATTTCATAAAGATTTTGTACCTGTTAGCCTGCTGCTGGATCCTCCTGACATTTCTTCTCGTTCCCATTGAATTGTTCAACTGAAACATTCCTGGAGATAAATATACTTGCATTAATTTCAGTTAATATATGATTTCTAAAAAATAGAGATCATGCTCTGCTTGAGTATGTCACAGTATATGTTGGGCTTCATGGTCCTCTTAATGAAATATAGCTCTGATCACAATGCTTGACCACAGGCAAGATGCACTTGGTTTAGTACTCCTCACCTAAATTCTACCACACACTTATGTGTTGGTCAGGTTGAGGTGCCATATTGAATTTCATTTGAGCAGTGTGAGAGAAGCAGGGAGAGAGATTGGCTACTCTGATCCTTTTGGAACATTTTCGGTATATTTACATTTATGACTTTGATGTCGTTGATCGAAATCTTACCTAGTTTTGCTGTTTCTTACCATTGAAGTACAAAGTGTAGGAGAATCGTCTGGCTGTGAATGAAACTTGGCTCTGTCGGTCAAGCTTATACAACCTCTCGAGTTCTGCACTGTCCACTGAACACCCCTGGAGGCACAAAGTGGAGTTCAGTCAGCATAGTGTGGAGAAATAGACAAATCAGGCTATGCTTTTGCGTCACTCGCTGCAAGATTTTTCAAATATTGACCTGAAAGAACTGCTGAAAATAATCACAGCATCTAAATCAATGACTAGCTCTCTCGATCCTATACCAACAAAATTACAGAAAGATTTGCTACAAATAACTCAAGAACTGTTTTATATATTATGACGTTAAAGAACCACATCTCTTATGTTACTAAGACTGCCTTTCACCTCAGGAACATTGAAAAAGTACAGAACATGCTGTCTACCGTAGATGCAGAAAAATTAGTGCATGCTTTCATGACCTCAGAATGAATTATTGTAACGCTCTGTTAGCTGCTGCTCAGCTGCCATGCTACAAAAAATACAGTTAGTCCAGAACGCAGCAGCTAGAGTTCTCACAAGAACAAGAAATATGATCACATTACACCGGTTCTGTGCTCTCTTCATTGGCTTCCTGTAAAATATCGCATTGACTACAAGATCCTGCTCCTTGCCTTTAAGGCGCTGAATGGCTCAGCTCCGCTCTACCTGAGCAGTCTGCTCTCACGATATATTCCAGCTCGCTCTCTCCGATCACAAGAAGCAGGACTATTGATTATCTTGAAGATTAGTAAATCCACCAGAGGAGGAAGAGCATCCTCATAGAGAGCTCCGAAGCTCTGGAATAAACTACCGGATGTTGTCCGGAGCTCAGCTACGCTCACAGAGTTCAGAACTAAATTTAAAACATATCTGTTTAAACTATCATTCAAATAATTGGCTCCTGGTATTTCCCTTGTTAGTTTCTGTTTTGTCTTTGTTTGTTTTGTTTTTGTTTTAGTTTTTTTTACTTTTCATCGACGGATCTTAAGTTTGTTTATTGTTTTGCTGGGGAGGTGACTACCTCAGTCCCAGGGGCCTCACAGAGGGAACTCCTATTTACTCTACCTGATCCTCACAAGGACTTTGTGAAGCTGCTTTGAAAGCAAGAGCTAAAAAAGCGCTATATAAAAACTTGATTGATTGATTGATATCAGTAGATGTCAGCCAATTATAATTTGGGGTCTACTGCTTGCAAACTAAAACTGGATATTCTCATGATACTACGATTTCATAGAAAACCTGTATAAAAAATGGTGATAGGCTCTGATTTGTCTCTGATTTTGAAACAATGACAATGTGGCAAGGCTTAACAATAGGCTTTTTTACTATACAACATTTACCTGCTTTTAATTTGGTAATCAAATGCAAAAACAAATAATACCAAATTTTTTGACACAAGAGCTGATCCATCAATAAAATAATCCTTTTTTAGACATTTTTAGAACTCAATATTTTGGTTTAAAAAATATTTACTTTTTAAATTAGAGACAACATCTTTTGTGGATAATGTTTTTAACAAGGAGTGCCCAGATTATAGATTAACACAGCCTTCATGGAGCAAAGGAAACTACATATTTCTACTACATATTCAAAATGCTGAATTCGGATCTGTCCTGCAAGCAATGTTATGCTTGACTAATGCGGTTTTTGTCACTATTAACGTTATTCTACAAGTGATATGTTCTAGAAAGCTTAATGATGGGTGGATTGTGGATTTTGAAGGGAGGAACTCACTGGTTTCTGGTATTGTGTCCAGATGCCCTCATCGTCCATAAACTCCCAGACAAATGTCGATGAGTTAGAAAAATGTGTGGTATTCATCTGAGCTGAAGAACTATGGGTGAGTAAATTTCAGATTTTAAAATAACGTACATCAGTCATAAATTCTTCATGATTCATTTTACTTAGAAAATGCCATTGATAAAGAGAAGCTAAAAACACGTTTTCAATTTAACTCATATTATGAAATGTACTGAAATGTAAAAAATACTAACTTTGTGAAAAGGTTATTTATAAAAAGTACAATGCAGCTTTAAAAAAATGTATTAATAAATCGAAACAATACAAATGTACAAGTGTGTATCAAATCACAGCTAGTTCATTTAAACATGTACCTGTATTGCAATGTGCTGTTTGCTTTTATTGAGTTGAATTTTGGCCGTCGTCTTACTTTCCTCATCATGGACGTGGACAGATTGGTTTGAGTCATGGCTGAAATAAAAATAATTAAAACAGACCCATCATAAACATACACCTTATTAAATTATTGTAGTAATGCTTATTAATGCGTAATCTCAAACCCATGGCGTCAGCTCCTATTTATTGATTTACCGCTGAAGTCCAGATTGTAAGTTATGTTTCCTACAGTGAACTGAAACGAGCCGTTGGAGTTTCTGTTGAACTTTTGCTCAATAAAATCACTCCCAATCGACGATGCTCCTCCACCTGAACCCTGGTAAAATTACATCATTTATTGATATGAGAGATTTTAAGAGGAGCTTAGATGAAAATCACACCGTTTTAGGGGTTTAAACAGAAATGAAGTTTAATCAGATAATAAAAGCAGGAGCATATTCAGCTGAGTGGTGTTGCTTCTCCAGCCAGCAATCTTAGCATTGTAACGGCAGCAATGCAACGCTTGGTTGGTGATCAAATCCGAAAGCTTCTATTTCATCTTGTCTAACTTAGACACTTCTCTGATTCCTCGTTATCAGTGTGTGATGTCAGAAGCACTCAAACACTTCATGGGGTTTTTGAAAACAAGTTCAGAGGTTGCATTGCAAAAATAGATTTTTTCAGATTCTGGAGTAAATGTGAAAGTTACTTGGTTCAGTAAAAAAAAAAAAAATTTAATAGTTATTATTAATAGCTGTTCAGCCTGTTATGAAAATAACAGATTCAGGTCACATGGGCAAAAAACATTTGGTTTGTGTTACTTTGGGATGCAGTCTGTAGCCAAATTCTGCTGATGCACCCAACTCAAAGCATGGTCACATGACCATGAGGCAGTGAAAACTCCGCCTTCCAGGAAGCATGTTTTAAAAAAGAAAACAAAGCTCTAAATCCAAGGCCTAACAAACAATTAGGCTTAGGGTTCGTAAGCTCCTGGAACAACACTTCAGCAAAATGCTCACTTCCAGGGAGAGAAACTGTCCGCCCTGATGCGTCGCAGGGAGTTACAGCCACTCACCAAATGGCTACATATTGAATCTCTGTTTGCAGCCTTTTAATATTTACATCCAGAGGCGACAGATCATTGCGCATGACGGGTTGATTGTGTGGTTTTTTTAAAATCTTTTTAAGGGGATTTTTAGTAATAAGTAAAATAGTTGTAACAAAACACATTTCTGTTCAAACACCTGAAAAGGGTGCGGTCACATTTAAGATAGCAACTGTCGACTATATAATGGCAAAACCTTAACTTGTTTAATTCATTTGATTATTTACTACCATCTGACCGCTTACCTGAGAACCATACTCACACCAGCGATGTGTATCTTTATAGTACCAGCCCATCTCCTGGTTTTGGTTACGCGTAATTCTCCGAATGGCGAGGTCATCCAGCGGCCCTTCTGCTGTCATCTCATCAAAATCTATGTAGACAGACCTTCATAAAGAGCATGAGGGCATTTACATTTAATCTATATTTATGTTAGGATTATACATACAGGTTTGAGAAAATATTTGTTTTGAGGGATTCCAATGTGCATTTTTTAGATGTAAAAAGTAATATCCCCGCAAAGTAATATTTATTTAGTCCATTTGAGGGTTGCTCAAATAATTTATATTCAACTTTTCAAATATATTAAAAACAATATAATTTCTGCCAGACTGATTGTTTTGCTTAAACAAACATTATTTCTGCTGAACAAATAATAAGCTACTTTTACAAATATCTGGAAAAAAAACTAAAATGTTTATCCTAAAAGTAAGTTAATAGTATAGGATCTGCATCAATCGGAGATAGTCCACTGGGAGAATAATAGATGGATGACTCTGTTCATTAGTAGAGCGAACTGTTACCCTGTTTCCAGGTGGATGGAGATCCCATTGGCTCCAGGCTGACAGTAATGAGCCTCAATCACTACATCGTTATCGATAGAGAGCCACTGTCTCTCAATTCGCAGCTGCCACTCAAAGAGGCTCCCTAAGAGAAAGAGACAGAGGCCACATATCTCAATAAAAACATACTTGTTTTTAGAAAAAAAAATGGTTTAAAAAGTACTTGGACATGACGTTTTAAATCATGGGAGATGATGTGTGTGGGTGTGTGTGTGTGTGCGTGTTTGGGTGTGTGTGCGTGTGTGTGTGTGTGTGTGCGTGCGTGTGCGTGCGTGTGTGTGTGTGTGTGCCCGTGTGTGTGCGTGTCCGTGTGCGTGTGTGTCCAGTTACCTGAGGCCATGATATCTGACGAGACGACAATCAGGAGGAGAATCTGAATTGATCTCTGAAAAAATTATTTTTTTATAAGTTACATATATTTTTAATATTACAGGAAAACACATCCATCCATCCATCTTCATGTCGGCTTTATTCCCTTTCGGGGTCGCCACAGCGGAATGAACCGCCAACTCACTGGCATATGTTTTACGCAGCGGATGCCCTTCCCTGCCGCAACCCATCGCTGGGAAACATTCACACACACATTCACACTTTAACACTATGGGCAATTGTTCTTATTCAATTCACTTATTCCGCATGTCTTTGGACTTGTGGGGAAACCGGAGCACCCGGAGAAAACCCACGCGATCACGGGGAGAACATGCAAACTCCACACAGAAATGCCACCTGCCCCAGCCGAGCCTAGAACCAGCGACCTTCTTGCTGTGAGACGACCGTGCTACCCACTGCGCCACCGTGACGCCCAGGAAAACACAGCAGAGCAGATTTACCGTCTTCAAACACTCAATTGTATCAACTTTTTTGCACAGATAAAATTGTTTGTGCCATTTTAAGAATATAATTGACGTTTGTGCACAGAAAGCAGTGGCCTTTGTTACAGAGGTGAGGAGATAATTCACTATTTGTGATGGCTTGAAAGCAGTAAACGGCGTTTCCCGCTCATCATAGAGAGGGGCTGTTCTAGCGATTAATATGAATGACAAGTGGGTGGGACTTGGGCGGCGATAAGGAAAAAAGGCGGGGATAAGGAAAACGAGACGATTTTAGCTCAGAAAAAAAAGAATAAAGCATTACTCAAACATGTGTGAATGATGAAGTCTGAAAATTCACGTTATCATCACATGGCACCTTTAAATTAGGTTTAATTGACAGACTATTAAATGTGTGTGTTTTTTTTTTAAGATTATGTGTGGAGCAGGTCTCTGAGAATCAAGGATGTGCACAAGTCTCCATAGCATTAAACTCAAATTCTGAGCATTCTGCAATTGTGTACAAATCCACAACATAACTATATCTCACAGTTCAGAAATTTTTGATGGCAAACAACTTGATAAATTCAAAGTAAATCAGGCAAATGCATATGTGTAGAAATTGAAGTTTGAATTCATTGTTGTATTTATTTATTAAATGAGTATTATGATTTTGTCATTTAGATATCTATTTAAAATATTAGAAAAATAAATATTTTCACGCGAGTCACACAAGGAACTGCAAACTAGCAATTTCACATGAGAGGTCCAAATTTTAACTCTAACATTATTTTTAAAAATAAAATATCAGCTGACTTTTTCAATTGATTCTTTTGATTTCTATTCTTTTGAATTTAATTGCTTTATGAGCACATTTGACGTAAGCTAATTAACAACAAATACAAAAATATTTAGATTATAAAATGTGTTATTTTGCTTACACCTTTGAACATTTCTCATAAACTCAACGAGTTTCTGCTTTTAATGACAAGAGCTAAAAAGCCCATCAAACTTTCCACTCTGAAATAAAGTGAGGCGAACCCAGACAAGGTGTTCCATGAGCTGAAAAAGCTTTTGTTATTACTTCTTAGAATAATTGTGCTCTACTTACCGTGTAAAAGTGTAGAGAAAGTCACAAGTAAATGTTAAACGCCGGCTTTGTTGATCCGAAGTCACCCCGTTCAGGACCAGTTTCACTTTCAGTTCCAGTGAGGGAACCTGCGTTTCCTGGCTTCAGACAGGCCTTACGTTTACATTTACAGTTTTATAACAGAGGCTGCCATATCTCTGAGCGAAAGTACTCATTAATTATGAGATGCTAGAAATATTTTGATCAGATTTTCCACAAGCCTCTACCTGACATTGATAAAATGCTGATTTTTTCTACTATAAGTGCACTGAAAAATGAAAAATTGTTTAATTTCTCTTGTACACGTGATTATGTTCAGGTATGGAAGAGTCTTTCATGCTATTATGACTCAATGGAATTGTAAGTGGGATTGTTTTAAAGAACAACTTTAAATCACCATGATATGTTTAAATTAAGTGAACTTAAATTTATATAAGACTGAGAAAAAGTGGTTCATATTTGACATATTTGACACAAATTACACTAACAGTTCAAATTAAAAAAGGAAATGCAAACTTTTAACGGAGTTGTTGACAGTTATGAGCTGTAAATAGAAACAGTCTGATAAAATACCTGATGTGTTTTGAACTTAAATTGGTACGTTCAGGAAACGTTTTGTTGTGTTTTTAGCTTCTGGATGAATGCCGAAAACGCGTGAATAATCACACGAGAAAATAAATTCCTTCTGAAAGTTTATTGAATGATTAGCATGCCGAAAAGCTCAAAAAGATAATGGAGTTGGGATTTAACCCTCACCAGCGGAGCAATCGAGCAAACAACTGCTGACGAACTATAAACATCAATAACCACGCCCCCATGCGTGACGTAATGTGACTGGATTGGACAACAGAACATTTAAATACCAGCTTCAACCCCAACAAACCAAAACAGTAAATAAAACATTATTATTTATCTATTCTTATCCTATAACAGTATCATTGATAACACATAAAGTAAAAAAAATGCAAAATAGGTGTCATTACTGTCCTTTAAGAACAAACAATTTGATTCTTTTTAAGGAGTGAAACTCTTCTCGATGTAGGAATGGTCAGTTCTTAAGATATTCATCCATTCTGATGTCTTTCACGTGTCTTAGAAACTGTTTTACTAAGGAAGGCACCGTATGGATTCAAATTTAATGAGACAAACGACGTAAGCATCAGGCTGGAAGGTGTTTATTTTGTATTCCTCAAAAGGCTTAGGTAAGTTATGTATGTACATTTTTATTTATGGTTCATGGGTTGCCATCATTTGTTGCAAGTAGTAGTCATGGTGTCAAGAAATGAACCAAACAAAAAAATCTTCCTGGAGTTTAAAAGTAGTTGATTTCCTGGCGCAACCAGCAAACAATTACTTCAAATCAATATAATTACAAGTTTTGGACAGCAAAAGTCATTTATTAAGAGGTTTTTTTCTTGGAGTAGTAAATAAAACAAATCACACGACAGAAAATAAGGCCACATTATCATTTTAAATGCCATTTTCTACAAATAAGTGCAAATGGATGTACACTAGTGTATGTACATTGCAGTTGTAAACTGATGACATGTTGCACCTTTCATTGATTCAGTTTCTATGAATAGAAATAAATTTTTTTTACAGTGTTAAACATGTTATTAAACTGTGCATTTACATGAGATGTACTATACATACTGCAAACACCGAAGGCACTTACTGTAAACACACAGAATGTAGAAGTATAATCAATGACTATACTGCAACAAAGCAAAAGAGTACTACCTGAGCAGTCCAGAACTGAGAAAAATTACTTCAAAGTTTTCCTGTCAACCCTCCTAAGACGTTGTAGCTAAATAAATGTTTATCAAAACACATTTGATATATTATATTGTGTCACACAACAAAGGATGCCTTAAATGTCAAACATAACAAATATTTCACCAAAAAGTCAGTTAAAGATTTATGTTGTGTTGGCAGTAAAATAAAGATAATAAAAACAAACAGGAAGAGAACTTCTACATCAGATACTATGTACTGTAGCAGTGAGGGTCTAAAGGTTGCCTAAGCAGCAGGTTAGCACCCTTAGGTTTCGAAGTTTCCCTTTTTTAATTACAGTAATGACAGTATACTACAGTACACTGTATACTTTAAGTAATATCAGTATCACACAATGTTTTGTATCAGCTACTTCACATTTCCTGAAATGCTAATTGTATAGACGTAGAGTGTATAATTGCTTGTCCTTTTTCTTCACCACTTTGATGCCATGCTGTTTTTGATTAAAGAAAGAGAAAGAGATGTGTGTGGCTACATGCACGAACCAAAGAAGTGTCCTGCGTATGTAAAAATATGCAATCAGTGCAAATTAAAGAATCACTTCAGTAGCAAGCGCAAGTCACAAAAACAACAGTACAGACCCAAGAAAACAGAGAAAAAAGTGCATGAAGTAGAACAAGCACAGTAAGAGGATGTCATGTTTATGGGATGTATTAAAATCAAACCAAATGAGTTTTAAACAGACGTTTTCTTCAAGCTTCACTTTTGCTCACAGTTTTCAAATAATAACATTCATGACAACGACATTCTATTCACCTATATTCTATCAACATTTTAAAACCTATTCTTACAAATATTTCCTTGAGGTGGAAAGGGTAGATACATTTCATACTTAAGTAAACGAACTGCTGTTTCCATGAAAAGTACGCAAGTGCAAATAAAGTTACTCATCTAAAATCCAGTAAACTGAAAGTAAGAGAAAATAAAATAACATAGTGGCCATGGCAACCAGATTGAACCTTTGATCCAGTTTAGACACGTCGGATCTTGCGTTCATTCTTCGTCTTGTGGTTTATTTGAGTCATTCCTGAATCAAAAGAAACAGCATTGATTACAATATATTTTGTTTAAAATGGCATAAAATAAACATTATAATGAAATTAATTGACATTATTCAGTAACCATTAACATTTCTTATGTATACATACATATATATATATATATAGATATATATATATATATATCTATATATATATATATATATATATATATATATATATATATATATATATCTATATATATATATATATATATATATTATTATAATTATATTGCCATATATTTATTGTTCTTTATTAAATGATGCTAAAACTAAAAAAGAAGTCAGGGAAAATTGGGAGTTACTTTATTTCAAAGAAAATACTTATTGTGTTATATAACTTTCCGTCTTGGATTTTGTGGCATGGCTTTTTACGTCCATTTTTTCACTTGTATTTTTAATCATATCAGTGGTTTTAGATTTTTCTAAATAAATTAAATCACAAATATAACCATTGTTCCTCCATTTTTGGGGTCATACTTGAAAAGTCCAGGGTGAAGTTGTCTCCATTGACAGTGAAGTTAACGGAGCTTTTTTTTTGCTGATAAATCTCCTCAATGTTGGCACTTGAGATCGAACAACCACCCTGTTAAACAACACCGCAATTAATGTCTTGTGACCTTCAGATTAGTGCAAGAAGAGAAAACAAAAAAGGGACTTTCAAGCAATCATTATAGTAAACTGAAACCTTGCGGCTTTATCTGAACCATTGTCATTACTACTGCCCTCAGGATGTGTTACAATAATTACAGGTTAACTTACTTAAAAAGAGTAGATAGTTAATGTGCATAGCATTTTGCCTTTTGAAAATTTCATACCAACAGCTTTTCCTTCTTAAAAATAATAAATTTCTCTGCACCAAAAAGACAGGGCATAAGCTGAGTATTCCTTTTTAAAATCATCAAAACACAAGAGTTCAGAGGACACGGCTTCACGTGAAAGACCAAGGAGTTAGAGACAGAAAGAGAAATAGGCTATGCTTTGGCAAAAAGTTAAAAATATTTAAATAAATTAAAAGGCTAGTATTTTTAACTTATACCTGGCCAGCCTGATAATTTAAACATGAATATAAGTTTTTGTTATATACCAGTTATATATTGTTATATTTCAGAGAGGGGGGTAAAAATGTTAACACAAAATTGTTTTTTATTATTGACAAAACAGCATACCGTTTTGCTAAAAGTGTGCCATTTATGTCGTCCTTCAAACTGCCACACAGGATGATTGTTACCTGAGGCTGTTGCCATTTTTGTCTGCTGCCCAGTTATTCCTTGTCCTCTATGAAAACATTTGCTCATGCTCAGATCATACAAAACAGATACATTGTAAAGTGCTTAAGTAACATAACATTTAAATGTAACTGAGGAAATCTCAAAGATAAGGGCAAATCTATCAGCTGTGTAATGTTCTCACCTTGCTTGAGAAAGATCATATTTGGGGCGACGCCTAACTTTTCGTTTGTTGCCTGTCGATAAACTTTTCTGACACATTCCTGGAAAGACAAGCAAGCATGAATATGCAGACTTTCTGGTTTAAAGAAATGTTTGAAAAAAAAATTTAAAAAGTACAATCCAACCTTTAAAGCAGATCTCATACTGTTTCGAGTCAATGGTGAATTTGACTGAGCCACTCCGGTTTCTCTGATACTCTGTCTCTAGTTTTGAGCTCTTAATAGGACTGGACTTACCCTAATCGATAGATAAAAGGGAAGCATTTTAAAACTTACAAATTATTTCTGTACAAAAACAAATTATTTGCTGATTGGTAATAACAAGTGTTTTGTTAATTGGTCTCCATTCACATATTCAAAAGCTTCCCTTTGCTTCCCTTGTTAAAAGCAGATAAAAAAAAGTAAGCATTGGTGTCATGTTGATTACACTCCCTGCTTTTTGACCATCAGTGAAACGACTGCATTTAGTGGAAGGAAGAACATAAAAGGGAAGCTTATAAGCTTAAATCTAAAAGAATCAGACTCGATCATGATACTCATAGCTTACATCAAGACTGAATGAAAATGGAGTTTGTTTGTTAAATCCACTTCCCCAAATACAAATACAGGTCACTACGATGTGTTGGGTTACTAATTGCAGAAACTAAACAGAGTTGGGTTTTAGGGAAGGGTCTATTGATTGAGCTGGGCATTAAAGAAAGGTTTGTCTTACTTGGGTGAAAGTAATGTGAAAGTGACCAGTTGGACAGATATGGAGTGACCCCAAATCCGGAATTTGTTCTCTGCATGTAACCCATCCCAGTGTACACACACAGCAGTGAACACACACACTGTGAACACACACCCGGAGGAGTGGGCAGCCATGGCATGGGGAGCATTCAGGGAACTGGTGCCTTGCTCGAGGGCTCCACAGCTGTGATTGTTGAAGATGGAGAGCAAGTGTTTCATCACTCACACCACCTTCAACTAAGTGGATCTGGGGATCGAACCTGCAACCTTCTGATCACAAGTTCATCTCTTTATCCCCCAGACCACAACTGCCCTTACAACTGTAAGGGGAAGGGTTAAAGTAGTTGAAGACATTTCTAGCAACTCATTTTGCAAACTTCTCACAGGGATGTTCGTGTGCATCTGACAACATACACTGATGGGTCAGAGTCAGACTGAAAGTGCACTCGGCATGGCTTTCACATCATAATTCAATCTTTGGAAAAAGGCTGCATGCAGAGAGACATCCCTCACTTTACCTTTTTTTATTTTTTTAGAGAATTAGATTTTTAGACAACTTCGCACAGCATTTATTTTTATCATGTGTTAAAACAGTCATTAAAAGGTGTCAATGTTGTTTAAAAATTAAAATATAACATGGGACATATACATATAAAAGAACACATTTTACCTGAAATGGAATATAAAAGTGTATTTAACTTTCAGTGTTGTCCTGAAACTTTAAGTGTTGTAGAATATTTGCTTCAAGTCTTATATGTTCAAATATCAACCAATTATTTTGTTAGAATAGCAGATATTTGTGTCAAATTATATTCACAAATTCTATTTTCATTTTTTCGAGTGTTCCACTTACAATTGATAAGGCAAAAAAGAAAATAACTTTTCTTTTGTACACATTAACAAGTGAGTGTTTGAGCTCACCTTGTCCCCCAAAGGGTACCAGCTGTGATCCCCCCTGTAATACCAGACCCACTCTGTGTCTTTTGAACTTAGGCGTCGGATTTTAATGTTGCTTTTCTGAAGAACTCTCATCCTTGTGAAATCAATGGAAATAGCCCTATGAAATGAGTACAGAGAGATAATAAAACACATTATGCTTATCGATATCAGTTTCACCACATCTCAGACTCGGTACTGGATTTAAATTTGGATTTTGGAGGTAACTGATATTTAGTCTCCTTCTGATTCTTTACATTCAGCTGATCTCTGAGGTCCATACTAAGCACCTTGGTGATTGAGAGGTCTTTGTTCTAACTTCAGCACTCCTCTATTTTAGCCCCCCCCAACAAAAGAAATAGTTTTGAGTTACAATTCATCTATAAAGCATATTTTCCTAACCCAGCGTTGGTGTTGTAGATGCGGATTCCTTTATTGTTTGGCAGGGAGTACTGAGCTTCCAGGATGTGATCATGAGAAATGTTTTTCCAGCCCTTTCCAGTGTTGAGCTGCCAGCAGAATGAGTCTTCACACTCTGTTTCTGAATGTCAGAGAAATTAAGAATAAATAAATCAAAATCTTGGTTATTCTTCAAGGTTCAACAATTTCATACCTGAGTGGTAACTTTTGTAGATCGAACTGCACAATGCACCTCAAGCAACCAGTTCACAAGTTCAATATACATTTCATTTTAAAGCATCAAAATAACTATAACGCTTCTTTTATGTTATTTTGTTTCTAAGTAGATAAAGCATGGTTTTCAGTGTCGAATGACCGAATGGACTTGATTAAAAAACTGTTTATGCACCATTGCTGTGTAGGAAAGTTATAATACTGGTTGAAATGGACCATGAAAAGAAAAAATATAAAAAGACCATATGTAAAAAAATGAACCAACTCACAGTATTTGTAGTAAATTATGTCTCGGTCAAAAAGGCAGAAGGGTGGGAGAAAAAAAAAGCATCTTAAATTTATCATAAAACCAATAAATTAAAACCAGTTTTTAAAAACTTAACTGATATTTTTGTGTAATGAACACGATAATGTTATCTTAAATGGTGCTCAGTGACAAATATTCCCATTTAGAAATCTACACATTCACACTGAAGACAAACCTGGATCTGACTGTGCTCTCTCTCTGGAGCTGAACCTCTGTCGTCTGTGTCTGAGACGGCAGCCAGAGCCAAACTTGCACGAACCCTTCAGAAACTCAGCACAGATGTGGCGATACTGGCAATGCTCTTCGTTCCGGCACCCACCGCTGTTGTAATACTTGCATGCAGCGCGCTAGCACAGCATAACACATGAAATCAAATCTAATCACAAACATCAGTGTTACAATAAAAGTACTATTGCACATCTTATTGCAGTCACATTTTCTCTGTATAGATCTTTTCACTCTGTTGAACTTCAAAACATTTTTGAATGTTTTTTTTGTTGTGTTTTGGAATTAAATTTATAGATGCATCTAGTCATCCTCAAAAACATTGTGTTTAACGAAGGTAGGAAACTGGAAACTGAAGACTAACCATTAATGGGGGATTTACTCCTGTTATTGTGGTTTGAGGTGTTATTACAATTAAAAATATAAATATATTGAAGATTTTTTGACAATAGTAACTATTAAAACAACTCTGTTTCAGAAGAACTCTTTTGTCATCCACTACGGCCTTTATAAAGAGAGTCTTCGTGCTTTTAATTCAGAATTAAATCACAGCTAGGCAAGAGTTTTCTCAAACTTAATTAATAACAACCTCAACAATACAAGAACTCTCTTTTCAACAGTAGAGAGGTTAACCAACCCACCAAACCACTCCAAATGAGCTTCTGTCTGAAGATAAATGCAATGAGTTTGCTTCATTTTTCATCAATAAATCATTAACATTAGAAAAGGCATTAGTGCCTCCCCCTGCAGGGCTGGAGGATAGACATCCTCAGCCTCCACTCTCAGTGTGCACCTTTAATCTAATCGATAGCAAAACATTAATAGAGTCATAATAGAATTCAGAGCCTTAGAACATCAACATGCAGTCTTGACACGCTACCAACAATCTTTTGGAAAATGGTTCTTAAGAGTTTAGAAAAGGACCTCTTAGAAGTTATAAACACCTCCTTGCGCTCTGGCTTTTTCCCCGAATCTCTTAAAACCGCAGTGGTAAAGCCACTACTGAAAAAGACAAACTTAGATAATACTGTACTGAGCAACTACAAGCCCTTCTCAAATCTCCCTTTTATTAGTAAAATTATGGAAAGATTGTGGCAAAACAACTGATTGAATTCCTGACCCAAATGAACACATGGAATGTTATCAGTCGGGTTTCAGAGTTCATCACAGCACAGAGACAGCTCTACTGAAGATAGTCAATGATATCCAGTTAAACCAGTAACCGGTTAAACAACCGATTCAGGAAAAGTGACGGTCCTGGTTCTACTTGATCTGAGCACTGCCTGCGACACAGTTGATCTCAAAATCCTTCTCGATAGACTAGAAAAAGTCAGTCTTTCAGGAACTGTGATAAAATGGTTCAGATCATACTTAGAAGAAAGAGGTTTCTATGTAAACATAGGTGATTACATGTCGAAGTGGACTGCCGTGTCGTGTGGAGTCCCTCAAGGTTCAATCCTTGCTCCTTTACTATTTAACCTGTACATGCTTCCACTGGGCCAAATTATGAGAAGGAACCAGATATCATACCATAGTTATGCTGATGATACCAAATTTATATAGCTATCTCCCCAAATGACTACAACCCCATAAACTCTCTCTGCCAATGTCCTGATGAGATTTAAAAAAATATTGGCTGAAAAACAACTTTCTTGAATTAAACAAGGACAAAACTGAAGTCATTGCATTTGGAAGCAAAAGCGAGGTTGTTAAGGTTAACACGTATCTCAATGCAAAGGGACTAATAACTACAAATCAGGTCAGGAATCTTGGAGTGATTCTGGACTCTGATCTTAGTCTTCAGCCGTAAAATGACAAATCCGCTTATTACCATCTTAGAAACTCACAATCAGATGCTTTGTTCCAGACAAGAAACTGATTCATGCTTTTATCTCCAGCAGACTAGACTACTGTAACACTCTTCTCAGCGGTCTTCCCAAAAAGTTTTGTTACATGATAACATCCATTTACACAAACGTACAAACGTCCTGTTCATTACTGTTTTATCAGTGTGAAATTCTTTAATTTTTTATTTTTGATTAAAAAGAGAACTACATCTTGGCAATATTTTATTTTATTACTTGACAATCTTGTCTGTTGAGGGAAATTTTCTGTTTTTATTTCTTTTGTAACCAAGAATGTAATACTTTAAAGAAAATATGTGTTCAACATAGGTTCACTTTTTTCATTATTGGTCGCTGGGATATTAGTTCTTAAGGGTTTCGATATTCTTTCTCTGCTTGGACATTTTGAAGAAAATTTGATGCTGGAATCCAATGTCAACAGTAGAATGAAAAAGTTGATTTGCTTTTGGATTTGTACTACAAATGAACCTCGTGTTAGAAAATAGAAACATTCAGTGAAAATGGTCCAAGCACGTTGAGTTAATTCGATGTTTGATACTAAATTGAATTCAAATATTGAATAAATAAGCCTCGATTTTTAGTTTTCATATGAAATATTTTAGTAAAATTACAGTATATCTGTATTGTTTTGCAAATAAATAAAATATTCAAAATTCCAAGGTTTTTTTTCTTTTTTTTAAATCATTTTAATATATAGTATTACAAGTTGTGATGTTGATCTATATGTTAGCGATCAAATCAATAACTTAACAGCTTGTGTTTGAAGTCTTTGAAGGTAAAATGCAGAATTTGTGTTGTAAATTTACCCACAAGCCCCAGAATATTACCTTGTGAGTCATACGACTGGACCGTTCCCTGTCGGAAGAGTCGGAGTCAGAGTCGGAATCAGAGTCGAAATCAGAGTCGAAATCATAGTTGGAATCAGAGTCACTGCATTCTGAATTGAAACTGTTCTCTTTCACTGCGTCATTGCTTTCGTCTGAAAAAACAAAGTTCGAAAGTGTGAACTAAATGATCACCAAATGCCTCGTCAACTACATGAAATCGCATTTATTTAGTTCATTTTGCATTTTTAAACAACATTTATCAAAGAGTCATGTCAGTGAAATAGTATCTTTCTAATCACCAAAAATAAAGATTCTGCAACAGTTTGAAGTGTAATAATCTCCTTAAAAGTTCAATTTGAAATACAAAACAAACACCTAAACACATCTTTACAACATTATTTCCAAAGGAAAAGTCACTTAGAGACACAAACTTAAAACTACGAAAGTATTGAACGTAAAATATGCTGAAACGTTTTTCAACAACGTATATAAATAACAAAATATTAAAACCATTAATTAAATGATCTTAAACACGCAGAAGAAACTCACCGCAGCTGTTCGAAGCCATGTTTATGAGTCAACCTTTCAGTTTCGATTTCTCGCAATGGAGGTAACGTTTACAGGTTATGCGCTTCTTATAATTAATTTATTCTAAACAGGACTTTATAACTTTATGTATATTTATTTAAAATGTTTTATTACGTATGTACCTCAATACACAGATTAAATTATCTGTATACCAACGTAAATAAAAAGGTAGTTCATTTTCATATAAAATGGCGCCATCTTCAGGAAAATTGTAGCTACTGAAATATTCTCGGCCTTTAAAGAAAAGCTGGGCTACACGTACTCGTTGAGAAAAGAGCTGCTCAAGCACAACTTCTACCAATCAAATTAGCTACACATTGCTAAATTGTAAGAAATCTCTTCGTATTTAATCTCTGCTTAAGTTTATTAGAACAATAAAACCTTTAATAATATTCCTATTTCGTGAATAAACCAAAAGCAAACGCTTAGAATACATATGAACACACAAAGTATGGCATACTTTTTAAATCCTTTTGATATAAAAATGATAATCTTGCGAGGATAAAAGTAAAAAAAAGTATTTTGGTGCAAATTTGAAACATATTATGTTCAAAAATATGTACAATTTTACAAAACATATTTTATATAACAGGTTTCCTGTTTTCCTTTTTGAGAGGGTAAAAAGGTTTGCCGTTGAATTTGATGAGTATTTTATAAACAGAAAATAAATGTAAAAGTAGCTTAGCCCTGCCTCTCTTAGATTCACCGCCTGTTCTTAGAAAGGAACGGTGAGAACCGTATGTGAGCGTACAGGCTGGAACAAAGTTGTATAAGCAAAATCACAGGGCAGCTACTCTGACCACTGTTTTCAGCTGGCATCGAACAGGGAAACCATACCTGTGTTTGAACTGAATCTCTGCTGCTTAACAGAGGCCGCCACTGAAGAGAAAAATACCCAGCTAAAACCTCTTTTTAAAAAGCCAGATTGCTCAGCATGGTAGAGTTTTGTACATCATTAGGTGTCAAATCTCAGAAGATGTAGCTGTAACTCAATAATCTAGCCTAATGCCTAATGCCAATATGGGTCAAAGAGGGGGACTAATGCTTTGGTTAAAAACCTATAAGCCTCACATTTGAGCTGAAGATTGTCTGAGTTCCTCTAAAGATCTCAGCCCTCTGCAAAAAAGGCTCTCTTCTCTGATGGCTCAGGGTAAGGATCTTGCTGAGCTACTGTGCAGCTGCTAATGTGTAAGCGCTGTGTTTGACAAATTTCTCCATGAAGAATCTTAATAACTGATGCCTCCACAAGACGGCAGCATTGTCTGGGCACAAAGAACCAAAATATTCTACTGTTACTCTGCCATTAGTGAAGAGGAGGAGCTGGAAAACCTTTTTGAGAGAGGTCCCTTCTACTATTCTCTAGCTGCCCAGGTAAGCATCTCTCATCACTAACAGAAACACAACCCATACTCAGAGCTGACTCTAAAAGTTCATTCAGAATGGATGTCTTAATGCCAAATCCATTTGTGTTCATGCTAATTTCACCTTAAGAATGCACATAACTGTATAGATTTTTTTTAATAGAAGTATTAAATGTGACTACAAAATATTGCTTTATGCCCTAACTGACGGTTTGGCTCTGGCATACCTGAGCAGTCTCTTATCACGATTAATTTTATCACCAGAGGTCACGTTTCCAAATCAATGATGCTGGCAAAGAAGAACTGGCAGCTAGCTGGAGTTTATTCATTTAAAGCTTAAAGTAATCAGGTTTTGAAGGTGATCAAAAAAGTCACAAACTGTTTGTACTTTTGTAGCAATATAGAAATAGCGTTGAATTTTTGTAACAGTATATCCTGTAAAATTGATTACGTCACACCTCTGCTTGTATAAAAATATACTGGCATGTTTTCAAAGAGGGTACAGGCTGCATCTGACTCCGCTATATTGTATTACACCCTGAGTCAGCAGGTTTTCATTAAGTGTGACACTCTACCCAAATCTTTGCTTCTGTCTCTGGCACAGCTGAGCACCTTCAAGCTACACAGCTACACACTTTGGCTGTGTGTCAGATGAACTCAAGTAAAGGAATAGAGAGAGAGTGATTGAACATGTAATAGATTGAATATGAAGAACATGCATGTGGTTGCACGCAGTGGCACAGTGGTTAGTCGCTATCCTCTCAGCAATCAAGGGTTTGTTCATGATGCTGCATTAATGCACTTGGAAATATCCCCAACTGAATATCTGAGAGTCTAATGAACGTGCAGCAGCTTTAGTTTTCCCACTTGTCTTTCCATCTGTGGGCTCAAGGACGAACCCATACATTTTCCATATCCAGTTACACATAAATAGTGAATTCTCAAGATATATTTTCAGTTCATGTTGAACACTCATTGAACTAGATTGTGATTAAACGTTACAGGGATTTATACAGTATTATTAACCAATTTTACAGCTTTCCTGCAGCGTGTGAAATAACAGTCTAAGTAACTTCCAACGGGATGTTTTAGTATGTTCCGTACCAAAAACACTGATGTCTTAAAACTGATGTCTTTTAAGGGTGTAGTATTTGATTTAGATTGGTATGTGGACAATTACAGCTCTTTCAATTATAGCATTTCCTGTGCAAACTCTTGTATACACTACTTCCTCATCAAATGCCTTTTAGAGGTGCTTTTTTGAAATGGCATCATATGGATGGAAAATAATGGCTATGAACTCTTAATAAATATTCATACAGATACATATGATTTCAAAATATCTCTAGCACAGTCATTAAGACTTTTATGACGCACTGAAAGAGATTTTAAGTCAGGGTGTTTTTCTCCCTCCTGCATGCACATTGATCTGCTCTAAAGTAAACTACAAATTGAATAGGTTGATTTACAGTACATCTCCCTGCTCAGGCTTTTAACTAGATTGATTTCTGTTCAGCTTTGGCCTGCATAAGGTTACTCTCCGTCCACTTGTGTGCTTACTCTACTCTTACTCTGCCAGGTTATAACCAAGTGTCCAAAATGTGGTACAGTCAATGGTCATTTTGAAATGTTTACTTAACAATAAAAACCTATTCAACAAATGAAACTAATGTCACTTTGATTATTTTAATAGATACAGGCTATAAATAAAATCTGTTTTAATGCTAAGGGTTACTGCCTATAACTTATTTCCAAGACTGAGTTTGTATTTCAAACTAAAGAACAAGACCATACTCAAGTGCAACACCTTAACTTCTCACCCTACTCTCACAATTTTATCTGTTTATCTTTTATCTTTTACCACTGTAAACATTATGTGTTGGAAGGGTGCAGATGATGATGCCTGTACTGTTATAGTATTTTGAGATAATGTCTTTGGCTGTGGGTCCATTAACGGAAAAACTCTTTGTTTGGACTTGAATAGCAGCATACCGTTTCCACTCAAAATAGAGAAGTTTAAATCAAACAATTCAACAAATTACCATCAATAAGTAAATAAAAGGCATATTTCTTCAGGTTTCAGGATAATTAGGAAGGCCCAGAAAGTCGCAGTAGCCATGGAGGAACTACCATGTGCAGCTCTTATGAAGTGGCCCATAAAGCTCCTTGGAAAAAGAGCTTAGTTAAGTCATCTCTAACTGACTACTCCATGATTGCTTGGTGACAGAATGGAGGTCATCAGCAACCAAAACCAGGCTTGAAATGCATCCAGACTTGCCCAATAGAGGTTTGCCAGATTGCCCTTACATGTTGCACACTGGTCACTGTCTCCTTTTTGTGTTGGACCCTTTTTTTGTGTGTTGAATCTTCAGCCCAGAAGTCCCCTCTGCACCTTTATTTAATAAAGCCACCATTTTGTTCATACTTAGTTTAATCCTGTGTCTCAATTGCAGCTGTGATAGAGGGAATGTTCCAAACTGGAAACTGTGAGAAAGAGCTGTGTGCCATGTTTGTTTACTTCCTGTATGGTCCTTCAAATGTTAAAAGCCTTATTTTGGAGCCTCAAAACATCTAATCAGAATTGTCAACAAAGCTGATGTGATTATGAATGGACCAGAAGAACATTACACAGGTTCTTGTTTGCATATAATTTTCCTCATTATCTCAACTGTACTTTGAAGCATCTGGCGAGATTTATGAGTGAGGGTTCTGATTTCAACTGGAAGTTTTTCCTGGAAACACTCCTCAGATTCCTTTGAAACCAGAAGCCACTGATGACTTCTCTCATCAAGGAATATAAGTGTGGTTGAACAGGGAGCTTGAGAGGACCTTCAATGTAAGTACTGATGTGTATCTTTGGGTTGTATGGTCGAGGGGCAACTAAAGATAAATTAGATAACCAGGATGTATGTTCACTAGGGCCATAGACCTCAGCTGTTAGTGCCGAGGTAATGGCATTAATTACCCAATGTCCTTTCAAAAACTTTCATCCTGGTTTTAGGTTGTTTACAATACTTTACTTTACCCAAAATTACCAAGTATCATAAATTTCTATATAATTAATACACATTTGTTTTTTAAATAAATGAAACCTACTTTAGGATAGACTAAGAGGCACTTAAATTCCTTGAGGATGAAACAATGTGCCGTACTATAAACTCTCTGTACTATTAAACTTTAATTCTCGCAACTCTTCTAGAGCAACCCGAAGACTCTATAGTGAAGGAAACATAGCCAGTGCAGCCACAGTAGATTAGTAGTGCATAAAAGAATTTGCACTTACAGAAGCACTTCCAGTAGAGACAGAGAGAGAGAGAGAATGAGAGAGAGAGAGAGAAAGGCAGTCTTTGTTGTAATGCTCAATCAGGACAAAGGGCTATAAAGGGTAGTTTAAATGACCCCTGTGACCTCTGGGATGAGAATTGACTGTGCTCAGTGGCTGATGACAGAGGGAAGATGAAGTAGGTCAGTGCTGGAGAATGCATGCATCTGTCAGTGGGAGGAATAATGTTTAAGTGCTGTTCTGAGAAGTATCTGCTTCATTGATTAGAGTTAAGTCAAATTTTATTTCTGAATGCACTGGTGTAATATAAAAAAGCCACAATTAGTGATTTTTGAACAATCTTTCAGGTGGTTTGTACCATATATGGCTCTAGGTTTGGGGAGCATAAAATGAGTCATAAAAATAATTTCTTCAAAACAATCCCTTGTTTTGTTAATTACGTACAAAAAAGTACTAAATATTTCCCCTCCCAAAGAAAGTTGTGTGTACGAAATCATAGAAATCTTAAACTTTATTATATTTAGCTTACATCTTGTTATAAAAACGCAACCCATTTCCATTCATGGTCAAGTGAGCTGATCTTTTCATTTCGAGTAAATATTTGTTAAGAGATGTGCAGTAATCATGTAAACCTGCAGCAAAAGACAAGAGTGAAGCAATGTTTTGTGAGTGTCAGTGAAACACTGCTGCTTGAAACTTACCAACATACCACAATCCACAACAATGTTTGTTTGGCAGATATCAAAATACAAAGAAGGGGATTGGATGAATTGTATAGTTGGGAAAATCTTTATAGCTAAACGAATCATTAATCAAGGAAAGAGTTTATGGATACATTCATATGACTCATATATGTGTTTAAGGAGTTCATGATTAATACATATGGTAACTCATCATTAAATCATCATAAATTAATAGTTACATTTATGAATGAACTTAATAATTTGAACTTAAAAAAAGCCTCAAACCATAATCCTTTGCAGCTTGCCTCCTTGAAATCTGGCACTTCAAAGATACATGGCCCTATTGACTTTCATCACCTCCAAAATTGACTATGGTTTTCAGATCTACACACATGCGCACACACACGCAATTGCTGCAATCAAGTTCTGATTGTGTGTTTATTGGCCCCACATTGATTCCACCGAGACACAGAGCTTTTCAAGGAATGTTTGACCCTTAAAGGAAGAAGATAACATGAAGAAAAAACCTTGAAAAAGTTGAGTAGTGACCATAATCAAAGAGAAGTAAGTAAACATGTTTCAAATGCATCTAGTTTTCAAGAATCCCACCGCAAACCGCCAACAAATATTTGCTAGTGTAAAGCTGGATAACGCTCCTTATGAATGAAAGCGATTAGTTTCAAAATGTTTGTAAAATATGTTTTCACGGATTTCACTTGATGGACTTAATCGCCATTATATCTCTTAATACTCGCTTTTTGAAGTCTGCTCTATAGCAGTTAGGGGTGGAGAGTAGATCAGTGTGGAGCCTCAATCTGGACCTAGATTTGGTTCTTCCCTGATGACTCTTTTTTTTTTTTTTAGAAATGTTATTTATGGCACCTGACTGACTGAATTGAAACAGGCCACACTTGAGATCCCAGATAATTGCTTGTAATGAAGAACCCCAAGATTTCTGATTTAATCCCACATTTCTCTGGTATAAACTGCTCAAACATCATCTCTAGTACACTCCCCTTGTAAAGATGATGTTTTTTTTTATTCAATGTTGATTATTGGTGAGAAAAGTTATTATTAATCAACATTCCAACTTTTAAACAATATGTTTTTTTTTTGGTCAGTACATTAGTTGGTTATTAGGTTGATGATCAAATAATGATTCCACTTTAAACTGAGGTAAGCTTGTGAATAAATACTCAGCACACTGGTCGACCGGAGGAAGGTAAATTATTTAAGTTGGTTGTCTGTAAAAAATTAACTTAAGTTTAAAAATTAGCACACAACTGTACCCAATAGTTATGTATTAACATCTGAAATATAAATGAATGGACTAGACTATAAGGGTCAGTTGTTTAGGGCCAATTGCTGATTAAGTTGTTGTCTATCATAACTATATATATTAGGCAAAAATATATTAGACAAAACAAGTCTTTTAAATATTTGAATTGTCTGTGTGTCTCCGGCGGTTATTTGTCATAAGAGTTTCTGTACTTTCTCAATTTTGAATTGACTCCTGGCATTGATAGGGTTAGTGACAAAAATTATTTATAATGTATATATGTATTCGTAGTTTTGGATTGATTTGTATTATTGTATTTCAGTTTTGTGGTTACAATATTTGACAGTTGAACGGGACTGGAATTATTTACTTAGTTAATAATGGCTGAAATTTTACTGTGACGCAAGCATAAATTAAAACTATCAATTTGAACAGACATCAAATACATTTATTTCAACATGATTATAGCATTTTAAACATAATTTACCTTTTTTTTTCAGTAAGCGAAAAAGATGTTGGATCAACATCAGCTGAATGTTGATTCATTAGATAGTTTGTTTGCTATCGGGGTAATTTCTGGTTTGACAAACAAAAGAGTTTACTGAAAGTGGCATAAAGCCAAAAACACAAATGAAGGGAACACCGTGGAAAAAGATTGCTTTATTGTACAACAAAGCACTTAAATAATTATCTAAATGGATCATTGTGTGCCTGCTTACTTATCATCACAGTAGTTTAGCTCTCTGGCTGACTTGCTACATTGATGTTAGTTAAATTATGGTTTAGCCAGGACGTGAATTTTCTTCATTCGAAAATAATAGTCCATAGAGTAAGTGGAGGCCACCTGAGGTAGTATTACCTTTGGATTGGTCTGATCTCAGGCGTCTGGATTTCACAACGGATCATTTAAGTCTGGTATTCAGAGCAAATTTTCACCCCACACTACACAAGGACAACCAATTCTCTGTGAAGTCGAAGACTTAATGATTTTCATGGTTCAAGCTTCAAATCCAGACAGACACACTTTGTATATTAAATTTGCATTTGGATCGCTTCTCATTGTACTGTTACAAAGTGAAAAACTGTTTGAAGGCAGAGTTGGTACTTACCAGAGTTGGCATTGTGTGGCATTGACCATTAGTAAATGTAAAAATTAAAACATTTTAGCTGGTGTGAGGTCACATGCACCCCAGTAAAATGGATAATCTACTGTATAGTGCCGACAAATTAGCCAAATTAGGCTAAACTAGGCTTATAGAACTGTCTAATATTAACTTGGCCCCATAAATTGAACAAGGATAATTTAATCTTCCTGGTTTCAAAAGGGAATCTATTTTTCATAAGTTAACCATATATTAAAACTCTATATGATTTTTTAATTAAAGTTATGTTAATCCACATTAGGCATCTTATTTGAGAAGTTGCTTTGAACCAATTGCAAAAATAGAACAAAACATAACATTTTGATTTATTGATTGATTCTTGCTTTGTTTATTACCTCTGAGAGCATGGGATGGCTTCAATGGTTTCTAAATGGTTTTAAAACTAATGGTGTTTTGAACATATATGCATTTGACAGACACTAGCGACTAACAGTAGGGAGAGACAATGCCGTTTGTTACACAGTCAAAGTCTAACTTGGGGTGCTCGTATTAAAAAAGAAATACTATTTCCAATTATTTGGATAGTTATAAATAGTACACAATTTGTAAGAAGTCTAGTTCATAACCCCTTTAAAGTAAAAAATAACATCTGCAGCTGTTTGTTTACACTGATATTCACTAAATCCCTTTTGTTTAGATCACTATACCACTCAAGTGCTATTAGGTTTTAATTCATCCCTTCTCTGTCAGCTTTATTTGACTGCTCTGATTGTGTTAGGCAGCCAGTTGGCTGGTATTGAGTGAAACGAACTCTTCCGACTGAAAATCAATAACAGCACCTGAGCGTACCATTGTAGAGTGACTAAGGGGATTTTGCATATGTTTCAGACCATTTGCTCTGGTTTTACTGCACTGGATGGTAATAGCTGATTCTGCATAGCAACATGGCAGTGTTAGCTATAATCTTTGACGGATGCTTGGACCGTTAGAGGTTATGAACCAAAGCTATAATCTAGTTTACACGAGAAGCGATTTATTGGGGGAATTTGTGTTTCTTCTTTGAACAGAATAGATTTGTTTAGCTGATGATGTTTAATAATAAGCATTCTTGCCAACCAGGAACATAGCCATGAACCCAAATCATGCTGCATTAAGACAATCATTTTTGTCCAGTTTTTGAGCTAATGAGTAGTTCTGAGAGATATCGCTATATGATAATGTTAATTTCTCTTTTTTTACTTTACCATAAAGGTAAATCATATGGGATTGTTATTTTATAAATGAAAATTTTGTTTTTATACCAATACTTTTGTCTCTTAGCACATCAGTCCAATTTTATGATTGTGTGCTTCATTTCATATGTGCTAACCTTTAGTAAAGTTATCTGACCTGTTTTAAGCTTCTGACTCAGGAGCATGAGTTGCTTAAAGAAAGTGCAAAGTTTATGGAGTTTTTTTGAGTAGTCCCTGACACATCAAAATTATTTTCAGCATGTTATTTTGCCCTTATGACTGAAAGTGCTGAACTCATCATGATGAATGTGAGGGAATTCAGCATCTTGAACCCAACGCATTTGTCCACTGATGTATAACACATCTGAAGCATCAACAGATCTGGTCCATTACATTGGCAAAATTTTTTTGATGGGGAAACAAATAAACATTAGTTCCTATTACTCCTGCTAGTTACCATAGGAACCAGATAAAGGTTGGAGTAAGTAGAGCACAAAGTCTGCGAGCACTTTGTGCTAAGCATTTTGTGCTAGTGACTAGGCCCACTGAAATTCATTTCCTCTGAAACCCATGACAAGACCCAAGGCTACTAGTCTCATGGTTTGCACAAACAAGAAACAAAGACATCTTGCAAATACTCTTCAACACAAAAAACATAGTGACACAATGAACATGTTTTAAATGTCTTCAAAGTGCTGGAACATTTTTAGTAAGAAAAGGTTGTGGAACTTGGTGATCTTGCTTTACACTGCAAATAATAAAAATATATACCAGAACGACTTCAATCTAAAGTCAATCGAATTTTCAGTGCCTCAATCTACTGCTCAATGAGAGGTGAACCACTTATTGGCTGTATACTTGATATAACATCAGAGGGCCTTCTATAACACCAGATGGTATAAGTTCACTATATCAACTAACCAAATCATTACTACCACGGCAAGTGGAGGTAAACCTGCATTCGTGGGCCCAGCATTTCTAAATTTAAAAGCTTGCTAAGAGGCCTTCCTCAAACAACACCATATGAAGGTGCACTGGTACCTGTAATCAGGTTTAAAGTTCCCCCTGGAATGTGACAAACTTTGTCCTGATTTCACTCTTCCTATCTGTAGGCTATCAACTCGCTGGTACCACTGAAGGACCTAAATAACTAGAAAAATTAGCTGGAATATAGTTGCATTCCATGTTGTCCCAAGAAGTTGTGCCACTATCACTAATACGCTACATGTAACAACTGTTCATCCACAAAATCTCTATGTATCCCCGGTAGAGAATATTGAGATGATTGGCAGCCTTGAACTGTTACAGCCTTGAGTTGGTCACCCTGTCCCTTATTATTTGGTTTGTTAACCAGCTTTCTGTAACAGGGGACTACATAAAACTAGTGTCTGTTATAAGGTTAAAAAGTACTGTATAAACCAGGACAGACTAAAGTAAAGCAGTCTGATGACATGAAGGGATTTTGGAATTAATTTAAAGGATCTTGTTAATTGTTTTATTTTATTTTGTTGTTTGGCACATTGGTTATATTAAACTGGTAAATACGTTATTGCCTTTCCATGGGAGTCACATTGAACATTGGGCCCTGTATGTTTGGTAAACTTTGGTAGAAAATTTGAGATGTTGAACAGTAACTGTCAGTGGAACACATTTAGTTGTCTATTTGACTCAACTTTATTTGCACTTGCGAGGACAACAACCTAAAAGCAGAATATCAGTCAATTTGCGTTTCAATTCTAATGTTTCCCCAACCATTGAGATGAGTCCCCCATCCAAGTTCAAATAGCCTCTTCTCCTCTTGTCAAATGGAAAAAGTATTATCTTATCAGAATGAACTGATCCACATTTAGTGAATACAGGACTTTAAAAATTGGCTCTCTTCGTAAATAATAAAATACATGACATCATGTAGTTTGTAGTACCACTCCATAACCTACTTCTAAAACATGTAAACTTCAGGTAAACATTCATTCATTCATCTTCATGTCAGCTTTCTTCCCTTTCGGGGTCTCCACAGCGGAATGAACCACCAACTCTCTGGCATATGTTTTACACGGCGGATGCCCTTCCAGCTGCAACCCATCGCTGGGAAACATTCACACACACACTCAGGTAAACACTGAATGCAAATAAAAGCTGACATTAGATTTGAGTTGACAACCTTTTTTATTGTTAAAGCAGTGTTTTACTGTCCTTACATTTATTGTTCCATCATTGGCATAACACAAGAGGAATGAAAAACAATCTTCGTACCTCTTAACTGTTAGATTGTGACATGCTCAAGTACTAACAACTTTTTTCAATGTCTTGGTGCAAAAAAACCTGACACATCAATGAGAAACTTACAAACCTAAAATCTATGCTCATGTGATTTTGGTCTATGAGATTAACAGTGATCATTGAGGTAAGCTCATTTCAGCAGAGCAATGTTTCAAAGGGCAACATTTTCCTTACAAGCTGTCAGTGAGGTTATCACTCAAAATTAGTTTCACATTTTGTAGTTTCAAAAACCAATCACGTACACAGTCAAGCATGCTTACAAATAACAATCTCATTCACAAAACTGAACAAAAGGTGCAAAAATAAATAGATTTCCAGCATCATCAAAGGTTAGCAAGTTTTAAAAAAAGCATTAGTCTACAACCACATGCAGCTTCCAAACAACCACACAAGGTTTTACCTTCACAGCAGAAAGAGGATTTCCTGCTGTGTCACACATCACTATTGGGCTTAAAATACTTTCGTTTGAATTAAAATGATAAACTACTACTTAACAAAGTTTTCTTTGATATAATTATGTTTTTAGGCACATTGGCTTAAAGTCTGAAAATTATAACTGAACAAATGTTTTCTGTTAAGATCACAGAGGGTCATTTCATTTGGACTTCTGTCTTATTTACAAGAAATCCATGGACCAGGAGTGAGGAGAAACATGACAGATGCCTGGAGGAGAGGGCAGCACAGAAACCCAAGGTGAGTGGTCTTTTATATATGGCTCACTTCATTGAAAATCTCTATTGAAGTCAATTTTAAAATTAGTTTCCAAGACTTTAGTCATACAGTGGTTTAATAACAGTTCGCCAACTATAATGAGTATAGTAATCTTTATTCTCTTAGCATCATATTTGCCGAATCATGTTTGTATCTCAAAAATGAAAGGAAATGATATCCAAAACTAATATAATGGATGTATTGAATTTCTCGTTACTAGGGGTTCAGTCCCACCACAATGCTTGGAAAGGCATCTACATGTGTATTGGTTGATTATATTCATGTATCATTTTGGATGAGCCTTTCACCTTGACAGCTCTCCAAGCTTGACATCTCTAATTTATTATCATCTGCTCGTTTCATTTATTTGTGGATAATAAACTTGTTTATTTCTTTTTTTAATTTTTTATGTTTCACTCCTCACTCCAAAAAGGATATAATGAAATATAATATTACAGGCACATTGGCTTAAAGTCTGAAAATTATAACTGAACATATGTTTCCTATTAATATTCCTAAGGGTCTTGATTTACTCCATGAAAGAACATTTGAAATAAAACTGATTGCAGTGATTTCAAAGCTAGCTTGCAATTGAGCAGTAAAAATGTTAATGCAACCAAGTTTTTTTAAATCTAAATTAAACCTGACCACTACCAAGAAAAAAGTTATAATTTAAAGCATCTTTATTCTACCAAATAAACTTTTACCAGTGCTAAATTAGGACTAAACTGTGGTGAAACTATCACACATTACAAGATTCAATCTGAAAATTGTAAAAACAAGTCAAACAAACAAGTTATTTTCCTGTGTTAGAAAACAAGTTACATTCTGAGAATTCCCAACTCTTAGAAACTGGTGAATGAGAATGTTGTACATGCTGTGGACTAGCATTCAGCACCTTAGCAGGAAAAAATTGCCATTGTATAATTTTCGCCCCTTGAATCATCAAGGAATCTCAAATACACAATTCATACAAACAGCAATTATAATACCATTAGAGGCATCTCCCAACAGGATATCGGACATATTTCCTTAATCACAATTCAGTTTATTCTACAGATGGCTTTAACACTCAAAAGCCCTTCAGTGGTCTTCTTACTTCATTGCAGGTATGAATAAAGCAAACACAAAGAAACAAAAACATCAGCCTTCATTTGGAATGAATCGCAAGTTACAAAATGTTCTTCTAAATATTTGACTGTACATTCAAAGCGTATCTTCCCCTGTCCTGGTTTCAAACACTGAGAGAACATGTTTCACATTGATCATCAAAATCCTTAGCAGGTCAGCTTAGCAGGACATAACCAACAAAAATATTGACTAAATATTTCAAACCAACAATGCTTAATTGGCATTAACAGACAATACAATTCAGCAGCAACCCAGAATAACGAAGTGTCAAGGTTTACGTATCCTGCAATGGTTGAAAGGGTGGCACTTTCCAAACACATGATATGGCTTATGTTACATTAACTGGCTTTATTATTGTATTTGTGCCCACCTTACTGTTGTCATGTCAACAATAAGCAAAAACAGAGCATAATGATATGGATTTTAATAAAAAAATTTGTTTGCATTTTTATTTAAGCCTTATTTTAAGCTTTGAGTAATACTAGAAGGTTTGCTTCATAACATCTTCACATGCATTATCACTTTGAGATGGTTGCAGTAGAACCTAATTTTCGAAACCATTAACCAATCAGAGCAGTGCACAAGTGCTTCTCAAGACCTTCATGTCTACTTCATCCTACTCTTCTCAAGTCTAAAATACAAAATGCCTTTTTCCCCCAAAACAATATTATTTGTGTATGTAAAAACAGTGTAACTGTACAAATGTCCCAAAGTAGAAATCCAAGTTCACAACCCATGTAAATCTAGTTCAGCGAAACATGTTGTGACGATTCTCTCTGGCCAACGGTGTTCAGTAGACTAAACATAAATTTACAATCTATGGCAAAAAAACTCTTGGAGAATGTTTAAATCAAAAGTTTTATTGTATTGAAAAATATCCAAGCAAAAACATGCCCCCAAATTTTTTTTACTACTATTTGTTACTACTATTTTTGACAGATCAAACAGAATGTAAACTTTATGCCAACTTTAAACATTATGTCCTTTCATCTAGAGAGTTTTTGTGGGAAGATTAAATAAAAATATATAGTTTTGTGGCATGTTCATGCTTATACTTTTTCTAAACAATTAAACATTTGCATAAATATCCTCTAAGAGCGATGACACTTTTTGCTAGGAGTAACCATGTGACTTGCTTGGAACCTCTGCCAAGACACTGAATGAAATGCAATGTAAAAGCAACAACATATAAAGAAATCCCATCTCCCCAACAGTCAACAATGAAAATATGTACCACACTCTATTATTAAGTGTAAAAGCACGATTGGTTTCAACATCAGAATCCCGCTCCTTCTACTCTTCCACCCTGCAATTTTATCTTCTGGTGTATAAAGGACACAAAAGGCTTCCAGTGCAAGCATAACATCAGGTACACATGCAAATCTCTACAACAGTCTCTTGATACGTAGATATCAATTTGGCATGGAGAGGTATTTGTCAAAGTCGTTTCATCAATTGGCAAATTTTGCAGAATACTTATGCTGCCCAGTGTGTTTGATGTTTAAATGTTTAAATGTTGACCAAAAGTCAGTCAGATAGACCCAGACAGTTCTGGCCCATTGAATAGGATCTTAGATTTGCTTCCCAATCAAAGACTGAGGACACAAGATGTGTTTTACTTTCCTCAAACTTACATGAGGTCTTCATAAAAAACGTATGGTAATGCCCATTGAGTTTGAAACAATAGGGAAGGACCTGCTAATAGCAGTTTGTTTCAAGCTTATAGTCATCAAAGTCCCACATTTACGAGGAAACATCTTCACTTAACCCTAAGTTTTATCATGCTAATCCAAGGACAGCATCATTTTCCTATGCGGAGGAAAAGAGTTACAATTGGCAGGAGTTCCATTTATTTTTCCCTCTTCGCCTCTTCTTTGGCACAGCTCCCAACACGCATCCGCAGAGTCCCAGTCTTGTGTAAGTGCCAGAGCTGCAGGAACTCCTCAGGCATGGAGTGAAATCTCGATGATGGGAGGATGTTGTCATAATAGTGATGGCTGACTGGTTGCTCATCAAGCCCAACTGAAAACGGCCAAAATCCATAAGCAGTCACTTCTTCGCACAAGCCCAATGCAAGACTGACCAAGAACAACCCAGTGGAAAGCCGTTTTCCATGTACTCCATGGTTCTTCCAGAATCTACCAACATTTTTTAGAAAGTCTGGGTTGGCAAAGAGAACGGTCTGGTTGGAGGAAAAGTCTGAAAGGGTGTGATAGGCCCGCAAGGACGGGTCTGTGCCTGGCTTCATGGAGAAGGCTGGAATGTAGATGTAGCTGGAACCATAGGCCTTCATGCTCTCCACAAAGGATTTACGGGACCATAGAAGGTTCTGAAAACTGGATAGGGAGAAAGGATTATAAGGAGATTTTTGGTCAACATACAAGATTTTTGGCTACGAACGTTAACCAGATGGACTCTTCCGTGTTATCGTGTTTTTATGTTTCTGCTTTGTATTAAATGGATTAGAACTGTCTGGAATGCACCTCTGAGATCTCCTAACATAGGTATTGACAAAGTTATTCTTGGTTTTTGCTTTAACCATGTTTCAATAGACACAAGGTCAGCTTCAAACAAGCCAAGAGAAGCTAAAGGGATAATCTAAGTTAAAGCTATAATCTACTTAAAGTCAATATCAGTCCCTCAATATCTGTCCCTCAAGATGCCTGTGTGTGGAATTGCATGTTCTTTCTGACTCTTTAGGCATGGTTTCTCTGCTGCTAAATACCACACAAAGACACAATTAGCCAATGCTTTTTTTTCCACAGAGAAGGGCTTTATGAAGTCTGAAGAGAATGCATTGTGGTTGTGAACTAAGATGAGATAGGAAGCAAACACAGAGAGAGCCAATGGATCAGGATTTTCCTCATCTTGGGTCCAATTCTTGACACTGTCTGGCCATTACGGATTTCAAGATTATGGGTTAAATTTCAATCATCCACTGTTCAGACAAACCATGAAATCCTAGGGGGGTATGACAGAAAATAATCGAGAAATACTGGATTAACCTGAGAGACGGTTAAAGTATTAAAAACACTTTTGTTTCCTGGTCAGATAACAAAATGGAAGAGTCTGAATTGGTTTGGAGTTCTCTAGTCATCTGGTATACAGACTAGTCTAAACTAGTCACTAACTCTCAATGTTAGCATTAAGAACATCTGTCTTTGTTGCTTACAAGTAAAAAAATCTCATATTTTATTGAAAAACTTTCAATTAATAGATGGCGTTTCTGAGGCACATTTCCTTAAAGTAAAACTGATCTTTTTTCCTCAAAGTTCTTTTTTTTAGCAGTTTTGTGTGTGTTTGTTTTTTTTAAACCTTGCTCGTATGGAATCAAGTAGTTTTTTTAGCTCAGTAAACATTTAAAAAGTAGTAGTAGTACACATTACTACTTACATGTTTGGTGTGAAATAAGATGAAGTAAAAATAAAAGATAAAAGTGTTAGTGAGAATACACAAACCTCTTTTCAATGATACTGGGATTGGCGCTAACCAGATGTGTTCTTGTGCCAACATCAGCTCTGTACTCTTTGGACAGAGGAGGAAGATTACATCTGCAGAATGAAGATAAGAGAATTGTTCACAGTGTGGTTGCTCAGACTGGTTAAAAAAACAAATGGTAGCTTCTCATTGTCTTAACACAGATGTGACAAAAAAAACAAACAATTCATCAAATTGTCCCCTGAAATTGGCCTCAAAAGGAAGCAGATAACATTGAGATCCTGTGTGCGAGTGTCCTGCTTTACAGCAGAACAACATGTTTATAGCCTGGTGGCCAATCTTATTTTGTTCAATTTAGAAAATGTTATGCTTCATATAAACTTTGAGGGATTATCCATGTTCAACTTTTAAAAGTGAACATTATGAGTGTTGGCTTAAACATCCCTTTGCTGTCCTTTTGGGTTATATGAATGAGGTACTATAAAGATGAAAAGATTCCAAATCTTTTAACAAAATTAATATTCTGTTTCGCAGATGCATTGTCAGTATATCGCCAGCAGACCAAACAAAACACCTCTTTCCCAACGGAATTTCCAATGAAAGACATGACTAGACTTCCTCATCAGTTTTGCAAATATCTCTTTATGTAAAGTTATTATCTTGTTAATGAGATACTGGGAGGCACCAGTTTGCCTGTGAGTGCTCTACTAATCATGGTATTGATGACCAAAAACAAGACTTTTTGCGGAATAAGATTAAGGATCTTATATAAGGCAAATTGTACAAATCAGCATTCAGATGTATAAACTTTCACAAGCTTTTATTTTCCAGAGATTAACCTCTTGTAGGGCACTCGTTTAAACTAATTAGAAGGTACTAGTTAGAACTAGTTCGAATTTTTCTAACATTGAAGTCAATCATATATGGTCTCTGTTATTAGTTAACATTGCATTCATTTTCATTTTCACAATATAACTTTTTCATTGTAAATCATCTTAACATTTTCTAACAATCATGATTTGTAGCACTCAATGTAACAGAAATGGTCAATTTTGTTGACTGTTAGATATTCAGAGTCTAATTGTTATACATTGTTAGAAACAATAAACCCCTTCCTCTCAATCCTCTGTGCTACTGTGGTCTAGACCCCTAAGTGCTGAGGGTTATCCTCCCTCAGGCATTCTTCTATCCTCTCCCCTCCCCCATTAAACCAGATCCTTCCCCTTCTGCATCTTCTACCAGAACCTGCAATGCTCCTTCTAATCCTCACTCGTCATCAATACACTAACCTTATACATTACCCTTTAATAATCAACAACCCCACACTTTTCCCTATTGTTCACGACATTGCATAACATTGAGTTATTGGTATAATAGTGGTTTGGAATTAATTGAGCAATTAGAGTTCAGGGCATTTCTATGATCAGAGATTTAAGAGTGCTTGGCTCTGAATGAAAGCAGTACATTACTTTGATGCTGAGAAATACTTGACTATAGTATTTTATACATTTTTAAAAATAAATTAAGTAACACATATTAAGGGTCATTGGTAAGCAGGCCAACTGCTGAGGCTGATATCTCACAAAGAGTCAATGGCTGGTTAACAATTGGTAACCATTGTTCTACAGTCATTCTCTGTTATAAGTTTTTCGATTTAAATGCTATCTGAGAAAAAAGCTGAGGGTATTCAGTTAAAACCACATCCTATGATGGCTCTGATGAGGGAAGAGTGTAACACCCGGCAGACAATTTGCAAGCTACAATCATTTAAGAAGTTTAAGAGTATCTGAAAAAAATCTTGTTTTTATTTTATATGTCAAAATTAGCTTATGTGTTTTTCAGCTTCATGTCTTTTATCAATGAGTGTATCAAGGCTCAGTTCTCAACTAACATTTAACAGTTTTTTCCAATTTAATGTTGTCTTTATCTGTTGATGTTTAGCTGGACACCTGACAACTG
Source organism: Danionella dracula (assembly GCA_900490495.1). NCBI lineage: Eukaryota > Metazoa > Chordata > Actinopteri > Cypriniformes > Danionidae > Danionella > Danionella dracula. Next base: position 14,321 of record UELW01000806.1, on the reverse strand, counting down.
TCTACCCATGTGCTCCTGTTCAATACAAGCCGGTGTGGTCAGTTTTCAGGAGCAGAATGGCAGCCGTCACATCATCCAGGGTGATGCTGCAGACTGGTGGTGAAATCCCAGACAGCCCACGCAAAATGTAAAGTGCTTTGAGTATATAGAAAACTGCTTTATATGAATTAGAAAAATTTACAAAATGTTGGTTAACTTTAATTTTTAACATTTATTTCTTTATTTAATTTATTATTTTGACTGAATTGAATGAGTGCTAAAAAATTAAACACACTCCAGCAATTTATGCTCACATTATGAGGTTAATCATCTGATTGACAAGTTCGTGAGATGCTTGGCTGATAGTTTGACTAATACCCATATCATCTCCAGGATATAAGAGATGACCAAAGACCTAACATCTACATCGTTCAAGTTATCCCTCCTTCCACCCCTTCGCCACTTACAATGCACACCTCACCTCTTCTCACTTTGCAGAAACGATCTATTCCTCGTTTAAACTAGTTAGAAATCTAAGGGGGTGTATTCTCCGGGCCCAGGAGTCCCGGACTAACACTCGGACAGCTTGCCTAGTACACTTCACCTTTTCTCGCCAACCACGCTTACAATACTAGGCAATTATGGGCAAGAGCGAACTTGTGACTTTTTTACCCCTGTCTCCATGTCTCATTGGCCCCTGCATCAGTGGAAAAGTTTAATAGATTTGTTTTTTATCATGTGACATAACCACATGACTGACAGCTTTATTGCTGCTTTGTATAGAGAAATGAAAATCATTACTTCACCCACAATCACTTCTGAGCAAGCACAGCCTCATTCTACCTCTCATAGGGTAATCAATTAAGTTAACTTTGTCCTTAAATAGTAAAATAACAAAATAATATGACATCCATTGCATATTTTTACAGTTGATTTGAAAACACTTGGTAAAATTAGATCTATCCTCGCTTGTTTTTAAGAAAACTGGCCTGGTGTAGTCATATCCAGCTCAGTTTCCTTAATTGATGTATCAAGATGTTTAGTCTGATAGACAGACTTTGGACAGTTCTCACAGCTTGTCCAAGCTGGCCATAGCTGGGGAAAGAAGTCAGCTTGAGGCACCACCAGATTATTTCACAAACACATTTGGCAAATCTAATAATAAATGATCATATTCTCACCTCATGATGAAGTCAGCTTGGTCTATTTCATTTCCACAAGCACTGTGTTTCAGGACTCCTCCATTGCCCACAACTGAGCACTTCTTCAAAGGAAGCTGCAATGGTGTATCCTAGCAACACATAAGCAGTGGGTGTTTCACAAGTGGTCTGCGCTGTGCCTCACACAGAGAGCATCTCCAATTGTTTCTTTTCATCAGTACATATTCAAATCAAGGTTGCTTCAATATTCAATATTCACCACTGAGTCAAGCTGAATCAATGAAAGACCTTTTGGACGACCCCTCTGGTGATACATTTACATCACAGGCCACTATTGTCACCTCAAACATGTATAATTAAACACTCCTCATGAGGCACTCTCTCTGAGTCTTTTGGATGAGCTCTCTTGGTTTGAGTACATGATTCAAAGCCACGTTCCTCACTATCCCAAAGAAGGCTATTTTCTGGAAAGGAATTGATTAATTGTTTGGGTTGTGCTAAAACACTTTACTTTCTTTGTTTAAATTAATCAGAAACACAACAATACAATAATAATTTCGCACACAATAATTCAGTCAAGTACGCTGAAATATTGGAATGAAAGAGCTGTACAACATGATTGTTGCCTTTTCATAAAGCGATTTCATTCTTATGGGTACTGTCAGACCTGGCTCTTTTAATTGGCATATTAGGCGAATAGGGTGCCACAACAAGGTTGAATAAATTGTGTTTAATATGAAGTTCGATACAATTGCAATATTAAAAAACAGAGAATGTGTTTCTAAACTACCACATTTGAGTTAGGAGAAGTTTTTTTAGAGATGATTCGAAACATGTTTTTTTCCTTCTAATTATTACTTGCTGATATGTAGGCATCAGGCCCAGAGACAAGAACAAGCACACAAAGATGATTTCTACAGCAAGTTAGATCATGTTTGGATCCCTAAAGGATATTGTAGAAACCAAAGCCAACACGATAAGCGTAGAATTCAGGACCCCATCCGCCCTTCCCTTAAGCAGATGATACAGAGAACAGCCAGCAACTGAATTGAATTGGAATTATAAAGTTCTCTATTCTGACTTATGTGAGGTGTTTCGTAAAGTTATTGACCTGTTTTGTCTTTTTATTTAAAAACAAAATAGCTATATCTGTATTTGCTACATGAAATGCAAAGACTTTAAAGCTCAAGTTTATCGCAAAGCTCCTCTGAACTAAGATAGGAATCTTAAATTTCCAAGAGTATAACATAGAAACCGTCATACTATCAGCCATTGTCTTATAGAATTAACAATAGGTTGTGTTAGTATCAAAACATTCGTTTGCATACAAAAGGTGGCATAAATGTGTCATCATATTTTCTGTAAATTTCATAAATACTCAGAATCAAGAAAATGTTTATTGCCAAGTATGCACAAAAAGTAATTTGTTGTAGTACAGGTGTACTCTCCAGTGTTGATACATTAAATGACACTTTACATTAAATGACACAATAATGATGAACAGTAAACACAGGTAAATTGCTAAAGTTAAAAATAAATAGAATACGATGCATGATGAGTGGAGGTAGTAAAATATAATGTAATAGAACTATGCTTAAGTAAAGTAAAGTAACGAAAAGTGCAGCAACAGAACAACAGAATGTGGAGCAACTGAAAATGTGCAGAGTCCACATCTGAGTCCCGTTGCTAAGTGCAATATTTAATGTAAATAATTTAGAATGTTGGTGGGGAAATTATGGGCTGTCCTGGTGTTTGGGGGGCTCTGAAGCGCCGGCCGGAGGGCAAGAGTTGGAAAAGGTGGTTGCCAGAGTGGGCAGCATCCAGAATGATTTTGAGAGCCCTCTTTCTCATTCTGGAGGTGTACAGTTTTTGAAGGGAGTATATGAGAGCTCCAATGATTTTTCACAAACTGTCCTCTGGAGTCTCCGGATGTCTGATTTAGATGCTGAGCTAAACCAAACAGTGATGGAGGTACACAGAACAGACTCAATGATTACTGAGTAGAACAAGTAACTATGAGGTACATTAATATAGCACTGTCTATATTCATAATTTGTTATTTTCCATAGATTATATATGATGCTGGTTTTTGGTGCTACATACTAGCGTGGGTCCTTTTTTCTGAAGCTAATAAATGCAGTACCCAGGTCTGCCATTAAAAAAGATGAAACTTAAAATGGATGGTTTTTGGAAAAGTTCTGGCCTAACTATTAAGAAAGAGACATTTTTAACTCCATTGATCAGTGACAATAAATTGAACAAAATTTAAATACAGTACTTGTATACTTTCCTGACAATAGAATGAGTAAAAAAGAGAACTAATCACATGCTTCTAGGTTCCATTCTTTATTATATTTAATTTATGATTTTTATGAATTACTTATTCATATATGTTATTAATATTATGAATATTTAATTATTCACTTTCATTTTTAAATATAATTTATTTATATAAGGAACAACTGCTTCTGCCTTAAACAGGGATTTCAAATCTTGTAGATTTAATCAGAGTGCCTGATGCTGTGCTGCACGTCTGCATGTTTATGGTTAATGAGAGTGGACTTTCAGACAGCGTAGGAGGAACATTGCAACTGACAGGCGGCATGTTGCCCAGAACAGGACAATCAGGACCCATGTGGGTGTCTTTCCCATGCCTGTTTATTTTTAGAAGGTAGAGTGCTGTGCTGAGCCTTATGGAGAGTGTGGGTGGAAAGTAAGTAAGAAAAAAAACAGACCAACTGCTTCATTTCTGATTGTTTCCTTAATCAAATTAAGATGTTCTAGCTAAAGAGATCCTGAACACAATCAGGTTATTACAGTGAAACAGAGGAATGACTTCATCAAAAGAAAAGACTATTTAGCTAAAATATACATTTGTTTAGTGTCACAAATGTTAAAATGATGAATGTGAACAACATATTTTGCTAGATAGCAATCACTCGAGTATTCTTTCAGTCTACCATGTTAACTTCACATTAACACAGTCAAGATAGTGGAAGGACAATGAGTTACAATGAGTTTTATTCTTTTTTGTACTCTTAAATAGAAATAAAGAGTTGAAAATCCCCACAGTTTCAAAATGCTAGTATGGATCCCAGATCCTAGAAGGAAACCTATCCTCATCATTTATCACACATACTGCAGCTGATGCAAATCACCTGTATGTTGTTCCACTGTTCAAACCACTGATTTTTAGTTTTTTTGGAACTAAAGATAGATTGATCTCAAGTTCAAATAGGCTTTATACTGGGGAGGTGATTAGCACCAGCCCGTCACAATCTCCATCTCATTTGATTGATTTATCGTTTAATTGAAACCTCAAACTAGCAGCAGAGAATGACTGGCAAACTCAATGAGATGAGGCTGGGTAACACATAGTAAAAGAAGGCTATATTAAATACCAGTGGGTGAATTGGAAGAGAAGGTGTATGGTGTTTAATGTTGAGAGGACTTGAACAGTGTATAGTTTGGGGCGTTCTCTGGCATGGTTACACACATAGTTGCAAACATTGTGCAAACAAATGAAAAGGTTGAATTATTTCAGTACTTCCATTCAAAAAATAAAACGTCTGTAATATATTCATTCATTACACACAGGCGGATTAAATTTTTTTAAACAAATTAAATTGAATTCTGAAAGTTAAAAGATTGTGAAAAGGTTCAACATTGAAGACACCTGGTGGCTCAATCTTATCAGCTCTCTTAGTCTAGTTTTTACACAATAATAGGGAGATCTGCTGACTTGACAGTTGTCCAAAAGATTACCATTTATATCTTACACAAGGAGGGTAAGTTGCAAAAGAGGGCCATTGTCCAGGCACATGAGTATAGACCTAAAGGGAAGGAAAAGATGTGGTAGAAGCGACAGACTGATCAACTCCATGCCATGCCACACTGCTTATATTTACATTTATTAATTTAGCAGAATCTTTTGTCCAAAGCAACTTACAGCAGGGGAGAGACAATATGCAATTTGTAACAGTCAAAGTATAACTCGTGTCACTTTGTAGTAAAAGTTGATCAATAAACCATAGCAGGAATACAATAAATGGTAAAAAAGAGTTTTTTTTCCTTCTTCAGTGTAAGTGTTCCCTGAGGAGAAGAGTTTTCAGTTGCTTTTTGAAAGCTGTTAGTGTTGATGCTTTCCTGATTAGATCAGGAGTTTGTTCCACCATCCAGGGACAGTGAGAGAGAAGGTTCTGCTGAGAGATTTTCTGCCTTTGTGGGACGTAACCACGAGTCGCTGTTCCTTCTCACGCTTCTGGAGGGTATGTAGGAGTGTATGACCTTGCAGAGGAAAACAGGGGCTGATTTGGAGATTTTGTACACCAGCGTTAGCGATTTGAATTTAACCCGAGCTGCAATGCGGAGCCAATGAAGAGTGATGAAGAGAGGAGTAACATGAGCTTGCTTCGGTTCCTTGAAGATAAGACGAGCTGCAGAGTTCTGGATCATCAGCAGAGGAGGTTTAAGTGCGTTTGTTGGAAGTCCTGCTAGGAGAGCATTGCAGTAGTCCAGATGTGAGAGAACCAGAGCCTGAACCAGGAGTTGAGATTCATGCTCAATTAAGAAGGGGCTGATCTTTCGAATGTTGTGCACATGTAAACCTGCAATAATTCTGGAGTAATTATTTCGACTGGTTTTAGGTAATATTTCATTTTTCAGAGAGACTGGACATTTTTTAATATGTATTAGTTTGTCAGTTATAATTATAATAATGAATGGGAATTAACATTTGAAATATATTATTCCCTGTGTTTTGCTTGAACCTAATATACAAGTTTCACAGGAATAGAATGGAATCACTGAAATAAATCTAATGTAACGAGTTCCACATATAGACTCTTTTTTTTAGTCTTGTAAACAATTCTTTTGAACCTTTTGTGTCAGTCTTCCCTGCAATTTTTACACTTTTCATTTTTTTGTGTAAATACTTTTTTCAAAAGAATCCTGACATTCTGCAACCCATTGTATAGTACAAACAAACGTTATTTATTAAAAAAAATATATAAAAAAGATATTTCCAGCAGAATGAATTACAACTTCAAACAGAAATCACAAAAGAAATTTTCACAACAAAATAAATAAATATTGTCGTTGTTATGCTAATGTAGACCAATGAAAATGTTTTTTAAAATGAAAAATAAATCTAGACTCAATTTCAACCTCTTGTTAAAAAGATGTTTGTTGTCAATCTTCACAAAAGACTTACCTGGACAAAGAATGGGAAGGTTTCATTGGTGACTGTGTGGTAGTGGTAGATCTCACCATCATACCACAGCACTTTCCCTAAGGGAGAGTTCTCTTTTGTGATAGCGAACATCCGTTTTGGGTCACAGCAGTCTGTCAGAAGCCTCCTGAAGGAGAAAAAAATAATAGTTAGCTTTGTGCTCAGCTGCATCCCAGGAACCAGAAAGCCTTTGGTACAGATGCATCATGGGCTCCATAAAGCCTTATGAACGATGCATCCTGTGATCCAGAAAGACTCAAATACAGGTGCATCCTGAGTTCTAGAGAGCCTTGCCTATATCTAAATCCTTGCTTCTAGAAAGCCTTGTGCATAGCTGTATTTTAATCTCCGGGAATCCTTGTGCACAGCTGCGCACTGTGATCCATGCAGCTCCATGCACAGATGCATCCTGAGATCTCGAAAGCTTTGCCCATATCTGCATCCTAGGCTTCAGAAAGCCTTGTGCAAAGCTACAATCTGTGATTCAGAAAGCCTTGTGTACGCATGCCTCAAGAGCTCCAGAAAGCCTTGTGCACGCATGCCTCAAGAGCTCCAGAAAGCCTTGTGCACCGATGCATCAAGAGCGCAAGAAAGTCTTGGGCACAGATGCATCATGGGCTCCAGAAAGTCTTGGGCACAGATGCATCATGGGCTCCAGAAAGTCTTGGGCACAGATGCATCATAGGCTCCAGAGAGCCTTGTGCACGGACACATCAAGAGCTCCAGAGAGCCTTGTGCACGGACACATCAAGAGCTCCAGAAAGTATTGGGCACAGACACATCATGGGCTCCAGAAAGCCTTGTGCACGCATGCCTCAAGAGCTCCAGAAAGCCTTGTGCACAGATATATCAAGAGCTCCAGAAAGCCTTGTGCACCGATGCATCAAGAGCTCCAGATAACCTTGTGCACAGATGTATCAAGAGCTCCAGAAAGCCTTGCGCACCGATGCATCAAGAGCTCCAGAAAGTCTTGGGCACAGATGCATCAAGAGCTCCAGAAAGCCTTGCGCACAGATGCATCAAGAGCTCCAGAAAGTCTTGGGCACATATGCATCATAGGCTCCAGAAAGTCTTGGGCACAGATGCATCAAGAGCTCAAGAAATCCTTGGGCACAGATGCAACATGGGCTCCAGAAAGCCTTGTGCACAGATGCCTCAAGAGCTCCAGAAAGCCTTGCGCACCAATGCATCAAGAGCTCCAGAAAGCCTTGTGCACAGATGCATCAAGAGCTCCAGAAAGTATTGGGCACAGACACATCTTAGGCTCCAGAAAGCCTTGTGCACGCATGCCTCAAGAGCTCCAGAAAGCCTTGCGCACCGATGCATCAAGAGCTCCAGAAAGCCTTGTGCACAGATGCATCAAGAGCTCCAGAAAGTCTTGGGCACAGATGCATCAAGAGCTCCAGAAAGCCTTGCGCACAGATGCATCAAGAGCTCCAGAAAGTCTTGGGCACAGATGCATCATAGGTTCCAGAAAGTCTTGGGCACAGATGCATCAAGAGCTCAAGAAATCCTTGGGCACAGATGCAACATGGGCTCCAGAAAGCCTTGTGCACCGATGCATCAAGAGCTCCAGAAATCCTTTGGCACAGATGCATCAAGAGCTCAAGAAATCCTTGGGCACAGATGCAACATGGGCTCCAGAAAGCCTTGTGCACCGATGCATCAAGAGCTCCAGAAAGCCTTGCGCAGACGCATCAGGGGCTCATGGGCTACAGATTAACAGCATCATCTAGGTCTAACATTCAAGCTCCACAATCATCACACATTTTTTCTGGTAGAATTAGAGATCTTTCAGGGTTTCCCTACAATGTTTTACGTTAACGTTGAAAAAAAAAAAAATAAAATAAATTAGGTGTAAAGTACCAAATAAAAAATACACCAGTGCACACATCATGCTCCACATTACTAAAAGCTAGAGAACCTAACTTAAAATATTTTAACGATAAGAATTAGGACGAACAATGTGACGTCACAAACCTGGCCTCTCGGAGTTCAGCGCGGGGACAGAAAGAGGGTCTGCAGCTTTGCGCATGCTCAGTTAATAATCCGTTTTTGAGGATGAATGTACTGCGACGGCATGTGAGGCAAATTACTTTTTTGCAAACCCGTATTTGCCGAATCACACTTTGCAGCGTGGAAATAACCGGTGAAATTAAATCACGTTATCGCTTTTGAAATAAATGAGCGCGTGGGCGGGCTTTGGTTAACGCTAACTTCTTATATAAAGGATTTTAAGCGGGTTACCTGTAGATCTGAGCAGCGGTTCGGTTTCGGTTCCAGCTCTGCCCTTGCCGCAGCACCTCCTCCACCATTTCCTTGTCGCTCGGTATTCGGTACACCGGGAAAATGTAAAGCCACAGCAGAGCAAGAAGCGCCAGGGTGGCCCAGACAAACCGGCTCCGGTGGCATCTCAGAGACGACATCCCGACCGTACGCCAGCGCCCCGTCCACAAGCACTAAAGCACCCTGCTGCCGTTATCGCGCTCGAGCCATCCCTCAGCCTCCGTGATGATGATGATGATGATGACGGAGAGGAGAGTGATGATGTCTCACGCACCCATCAGACTTATCTGCTGAGCTCTGTCCAGGGGTTTGGTCTCCAAAGTGTAAACGGAAGCCTTCGGTGTAAACGGAAGCCTCCTGAGATCCGACTCCCCTTCACGCGCCGTTATCAGCGCATAAACGTGTCGTTAGCGTGAAGAGCTTGGGGAGGCCTTCCCCGTTCCTTCCCGGTTGTGAGGGGCTGTGTTTGTGAGATGAGCGGGAGACAAAGCTCGTGTTGTGGTGGTCGTCGGTCCCATCCCGTTATGTGCCGCGCTGCTGCCATCTTCTGGAGAACACGCTCCCCTGGCGCAACTAAAAACGCGAAAATAGCCACGCAGTCGCTAATCAAGCGCTTGTAAGCGCATTGATTTGTTTGCGCAGAGCGTGACCGTTAGCGGGGTTTAGGATGACCCCTTCAGGTTAAATGCTCCATTCTTAAACATTGTCCATGTAGGTGTTGAAGATTCATTAGAAACCTGCTTTTCTGCTAAAATGCTTACATTTTGTTGTAATGTGAATTCAGGAGCCTCCACAGATTTTCTGGGAATTTTCTGATTTTTGGATGCAAAACGTTTATTCCTTTTGAATGAAGTAACCTGAGGACTTTATTATTCAATTAAAATAATTTAATATAATCATAGTAACCCATTGTTGTTGGTACTACTACAACAACTACTACTACTACTACTATAATAATAATAAAAAATAAAATAATCACTAGTATCACTACTACAATCAATTTAACATCAAGTTAATCAACTAAAAACTAGAAAAAATGAAAGAGTCTTCAAACATAAAATAATAGATGCCCAAAAGATAGATATAATCTAAAAATAAATAATTAAGCCTGTGATTTAATAGAAAGAGGAAAAAATAAATTAATCAACTTTTATCACATCTGTTAAACAAATGTTTATGTGTTTTTGTTTATTCTGAAGTATTGTTTTAATCCAACCCGATTTTTCATTTTCTGTAATTAGGAATAATCTTATATATTATTTTAAAATCCTGTAACACAGAGTAAATAACTTTTACTTTTATAATTCCCTATTCTGGTATTATATAGTAATGTATTAATTTGATCTTAATATGTATGTTTTAATGACTGTGTTCAAAGCTAATCTATTTACTTATTGCTTGCATGTTTTAAAATGACTAAATTGTCTATAATATTGTGATAAACTTCACATTATTCAATAATAATCTGGGACTGCTCGTGGGCTTGACAAAATAGTTGCGCTACAAACACATGTTTTGTGCGGTTATATTGCATTGTTCATTGTTCATATATATATATATATATATATATATATATATATATATATATATATATATATATATATATATATATATATATATATATATATATATATATATATATATATATATATGTTTATATATGGTACATCTCAGTAAAATGACAAAAGTTATCATTATAAGAGATTTATTGCACACAAATAAAATACAGAATCAGCAACTATTAAAAACAAGTAAGACTGGCTGCTTCTTTCACAGATTTTAACATTTTTGCTCCTTGTTTATAGCCACTGCAAGGTGCCTAAAAAGGTTCTGTGTCCCTTGTCCATCTGGTTTCTTTTGTAAGTGCATTTATGTCTATTAAAGTACGAGATTTCTTTTTTTAGTTTGTTAAAAATTTTTCCCTCATAATGTGAATGCTAATCAGTTAAACCATTAGTTTCTTTCATGAGGAAAATAATCAATATGTTTTGTTTATGTCTCATTCTTTTACATCCATCCATTATCTTGTAATTTTTTTTCCTTTCGGGGTGACCACAGCAGAAATGAACCGCCAACTATTCCGGCATATGTTTTATGCGACAGATGCCCTTCCAGCTGCAACCCATCGCTGGGAAACATTCACACACACTCATACTCATACCCAATTGACTTAAACCGCATGTTTTGGACATTGTGGGGAAACCGGAGCACCCGGAGAAAACCCACGTGATCACGAGGAGAACATGCAAACTCCACACAGGAAATGCCAACCGACCCAGCTGAGGCTCGAACCAGCGACCTTCTTGCTGTGAGACGACCCTGCTACCCACTGCGCCACCGTGACACTCCAAGCTTTTCTTTTACAATAAAACCATAATTTTAATTCATTCAGATGTTTGTCACAAGTCACATTATGAGACTTATGACTTATGCCTGACTTATGAACATTTGATCTCCATCAATCCAGACCCACAATGGCAAATAGCATGTTATGCTCATCATTTTCAGCCAGTGCATAAAGTATGTTGTTTTCCTTATCCAATAGCATTGAACATTGATGTACAGAGGCTTCATAATTCCACATTTTTACAGTGAAAATCACCCAAAAATAGGGGGTGATGCTTTTGGCCTTGTGTGTTTTTAATTTGGTGTTGGTTTTGTGGCTTGACAAAATAAGTCAACAAACAATCAATTTTGCTGAATAAGAAAAGTTATGACATCTCATTACGTACACTTTTAAAATCGCTAAACTGAATTGTTATAAACACTGCTCCACCATATAACGAAATTTAATTTATTTTTCAATATTGATGTTTTACTGGATGCCTCACTAATGCTGTTTTCTTTTGGCTCCACAGGTAATTTCCTTTGCTACAATCTTGTCTATTTTGTCTAAAGTGCAAGACACCGTATAGTTGTAGTTGCTTGAATGTTTTCTGCCAATGATTGATAGGAAGTAATTTATTGATGAGCTCATGGACTGGTACTAAACTTTAAGCACATGCCGTTGTACTTCTTTGAAAAAAGAAAACCACCAGTTCAATTTCTCTCAAGGCATTAACTTGATATCAGGAATTATCAGAGGGCCACATGCAGGACTAGTCACATTTGTTGGACCTCAACTTCCATTTTTCTACTGCTTCCAGATTAATTGCAGATTTACATATAGTGTGACTTGATGTTTCCTGTATATATCAAAATATTTGCAGAATAATCTCTAACCGCTGGTTATTTCCCTAACTGAATCCTAACATTTTAGGCTAAAGACACACCTGGTTAGTTGTGCTTCTGTCGAATGAGCACCAACGTCCGAACAACCGTTTTATCTCTGCAACTCCCTATCTTAATCTAGATCTTAATTTTCATTTTTTAATCGTTATGCTTTTATATGACTTGTTTTATGCTTAATTTTACTAAATGTACTTTCTTTCTTTTATTCTTTGTTTCCAAAATAAATAATTTTGAATTACACTTAGTATGAAATGTGCTATACAAATAAACTTTCCTTGCCATGCCTAATCAATTTACAAGTCAATTTAAGAAACAGTCTGACTTATGAACATTTGATTTCCACCAATCCAGAGCACCCATTGCAACAAAGTTACGCTCAGACATTTTTAAGCAATTCATTAGTTACATTTTCTTTCTCCGTCTGCTAGAGTTGTAAGACTCCATAATTCTTTACTTTTGATAATCCCTCAAGAGGGTATATTTTTGCTGAAATAGTAAAATAATGCAAATTATTTACATGAACTTGCTTGATGTAAAGACATTAGACGTATTTCATATAAATAAGGCATGCGCTGCTTTTTGTTGCCAGCAGAAGGAGATCTCGCCCTGTAAATAAAACCTTTCTGAAGTCAAAGCTCACAAACGAGTATGCGCTCATTCTAAAAAAGTAATTCCTGGCTTTATTCACAGTATGAATCATTGACTCAAAGATAGAAAAACTGGTCTGGCGTGTCAGTAGATTCTCTTACAAACCTTGACGATACAACCAGACAGTAAATCCACCAATAAAAATGTTGTTATGAAAGTTAAATAAATAAAAACGAGAACATTGTCTAAATACAACTTCAATCAAATAAAACTTATAAATAGATGATAGTTTTTTTTTTCAAATCAAACAATTGGGGGTGTTTTTGTCAATTAGGTGACCTGATTTAACATTTGTTTAATTTTGATTGGTCTTGATTGCATAAAAAGGCAGTCTGATCATAAAGGAGTGGAGCTTTTCTGAGAAGGATGTGCGATTAACGACAAAATAGCTGTCACGTGAAACTTGTATCTGACAAGTGATACTTATTATGTACACCTTGAACATTGAACATAGCGTGAGCTGAACCAGGATGATTCCTGTATATATATATACCGGCTTGTTTGAGAGCCGGTTCTGTAACCATCCTTACTGCTGTTCAAAGACCTAATGCTGAGAAGTAAAGAGAAAATCGGACTGAAAGTCGTAGTCTGTCTTTATTGAATTTATTTTCAAGTTTATTTAAACCGAAGGGTGAAAAAACAACCACACAATCTGTTAAAATGGTTGTTAAAACAGCAATAAATCTTTCAGAAGTGACCTAATCTACAGCACAGGGCTTTTCATCTGTGTATGTGACAGGTGCTAAAGGGAGCTGAGAACTAATCCGGCAGTGAGAGGGATACTGTAATAAGCCCGGTAAGCACAGGCTCTGGATCAGCTTGCAGAATAAATAGCCAGAGCAGCTGCAAGGTCATCCACTGCTATTGTTCTCTCTGCCATCCACTAGTATTGTTCTTTTCTTTTATAGATTAGGAAATGACAGAATGTGTGCTTAACAAACAATGAAGCTATTAGAGAAGAATGATTGATGTAAATATTTAATCTGACAAATCAATTCAGATATGCAAAGGGATGATAATTTCAAACATGATTGTCTCGTTTGTAAAAGTCTACTGAGGAAGAGGAACTCAATCATTTTAAAAGCGGTGCGCCAACTATCTGGATGACAAGAAGAAGTTCCTAAAACCCTTTGAAATAGCCTCTTTTGAGTGATTTTTTCTTAGCAAACTGTAATTTTTCTTTGATTAGTATAAAAAGTAAAAATAGAGTTTTAAATATCCTGAAAACCATGAACAAATTGTTCGTTTTGTTAACTAAGGAGCTTAAATAATTCCAGTAGGTAGCATTTGTCATATTTTCTTTTATTTTTCCTTAAAACATACCTTTAAAGTGTTCATTGAAGTGGAGAATGTGGCACGCTTGCATTTTCTTGGTTGCACTTTTGCCTCTAAGTTTGAATTCCAGAGTAGATGTCAGAAAAATAATTAATGTTTCATTCCATAAAGCAAGCTGACGTGAACATGCAAGTTCAGATGTGCCGTGGAATAAAAAAAAAAACAAGTCATGTTTATCTGCTCAGCACATTTCTTTTAAAAAAATAAGCTAAATATTTAGCAAAGAATATGCAAACATTTTTAAAGCTTTAGAAAGAAAGACATTGAAGTTTTTTTTACTTTTAATGGGAAAAATTAGGCATTTCAAAAATAGTGTAGTTTTGATTAAAGCCACATCATATTTTGACGTTTCTGTAAAAATGGAGCATTGTAATGTAAAGGAAGTTTAAGCAGCAATGGCTACGAGGGTGATTGCAGCTCCGTTGTGTTATATTGTACATGCATGACTTAAA
>UELW01000513.1:0-27002 GCA_900490495.1 Danionella dracula | reverse complement strand
CTGGTGGGGTGTGTTAGGTTGGATGAGAGTGACTGGTGGGGTGTGTTTGGTGGATGAGAGTGACTGGTGGGGTGTGTTTGGTGGATGAGAGTGACTGGTGGAGTGTGTTTGGTGGATGAGAGTGACTGGTGGGGTGTGTTAGGTTGATGAGAGTGACTGGTGGGGTGTTTTGGTGGATGAGAGTGACTGGTGGGGTGTGTTTGGTGGATGAGAGTGACTGGTGGAGTGTGTTTGGTGGATGAGAGTGACTGGTGGGGTGTGTTTGGTGGATGAGAGTGACTGGTGGGTGTGTTTGGTGGATGAGAGTGACTGGTGGGTGTGTTTGGTGGATGAGAGTGACTGGTGGAGTGTGTTTGGTGGATGTGAGTGACTGGTGGAGTGTGTTTGGTGGATGAGAGTGACTGGTGGAGGTGTTTGGTGGATGAGAGTGACTGGTGGGTGTGTTTGGTGGATGAGAGCGACTGGTTGGGGTGTGTTTGGTTGAGGTGAGTGACTGGTGGGGTGTGTTTGGTGGATGAGAGTGACTGGTGGGTGTGTTTGGTGGATGAGAGTGACTGGTGGGTGTGTTTGGTGGATGAGAGTGACTGGTGGGTGTGTTTGGTGGATGTGAGTGACTGGTGGAGTGTGTTTGGTGGATGAGAGTGACTGGTGGAGTGTGTTTGGTGGATGAGAGTGACTGGTGGGGTGTGTTTGGTGGATGAGAGCGACTGGTGGGGTGTGTTTGGTTGAGGTGAGTGACTGGCGGGGTCCAATGCTTCTGACGAAGTTGGGTTGATGGCTAATAACGGAATAACGGTCCTTTGGATCGAAAACCTTGTTCATGAGGACAAAGTACAGGACTTTTTGGCCCATGTGTCCTGAGAAATGGTCTGAAAACTATTTTATATAAATAGTGATGCAGACCTGTGTATTTAAAGGAAACACATTTCACACAAAGTTACTTTCATCTAGGATAATTAGGGACTCACATGAAAAACATGATGAAATGTTAGTTGCTTCCTTTGTTTTCTCCCTTTGTTTCTATTATTGACTTTTCTTCAGAAATTCTGTGATGGTAAAATACACATTTCCCTTTTCACTCTTGCAGAAAGAAAAGGTACAGAGGACGAGGTGCAAAGAAAAATTCCCATACTCGATGACATTACATCGCAATGTCCGATCGTTTGGCGCAAATAACCAAGTCCAAGGATGGGAAAAGCAAGTATTCATCTCTCAGCCTGTTTGACAAGTACAAGGGAAAGTCAGTAGAAACTCAGAAATCCTCAGGTGAGTCGGAATTGAATTAAAGGGGTCCCTCATGAGCCTGTGTAGTCGAGCTGTGCAATAGGCGCCTAACCCCATAATTGCATGCATCCATAATTTGTATTTAAAACCCCATAACCATGCAAAGCTGTGCTATTGAAATTGTTCCTCCTTCACCTATTCCTATGATTCATTATGATTCGCCAGATTCACTGCGATCTACCAAAATCGATATAATCCAACAGATTTGCTTTATACCCACCAGATTCGCTATGTTTCACTATTACAAATATTTAGTGGTTTTTTTTTTTCAGATTTTTTCAAATGTGAAAGTGGGCCCCAGATACTTTGGATTGTATGTTTGAATATGATAATTGTTGATAAATGATAATTAAGTGCATTTCTCTTTCTTTCTTCTCTTGCAGTAGTTGCACGTCATGGCTTACAGAGTCTTGGTAAAGTGGCCACAGCCCGGCGCATGCCTCCACCCGCTCACCTTCCGAGTCTGAAGTCTGAGAGTAAAGGAAACGACCCCAACGTGATCATCGTGCCCAAAGACGGATCAGGATGGGCAAACAAGCAGGATCAGCCCGATCCAAAGAGGTGCTGGTAACACATGTTTACTCCACTCCACAATATAAAGATAAAAAAGTATCAGAATGCTGCATTATTTGATTGTGTTTAACAGAGTTTTTTTGGGTTTTCCCTGTAGTTCCAGTCCATCAGTTCCTCCGCCGCCGGAGTCGCAGCCGCCGCCGGCTTTGCAGAAATCAGTCTCCAATCTTCAGAAGACCCTGCCAATAACCAACCCGGAGGTGAGTCAACCGTAACCTCTGACTCCGGTCTGCTTCAGTGTCTGTAACGGGACCTGTTTGTGTTTCCTGTTCCTGCAGACCACAAACACAGTTGGACCAAAACAATGGGCACAGCTAAATGGAAAGGCAGTCGATCAAGATGGTAAGCATTTCTCAGTTCTTCTGACTTCAAAAACTGGACTTGCGCAGTTGTTTCTTGCAGAGGCATTATCAGTAGAGAGTCCATCGGATTGATGACTCCTGTCTTCAGGCAGCTGTGCTGTAAAATATAATTTAGGGAAATAAATCAGCACAGTATCTTAGAGAACAGTATCACAACTCTTGAAAATGATCGCTTATTATGCCGGGGGTAACAGAGCGTAAGTCTGAGGAACATCCAGTTTGAGCTTCATTCCTTTAAAAAGGAGTCGTCTAGGATTCAACTGAAATGAAGTCTCTTCGAAACGTGACGTAGGACTCTTACAAACCTTGGTACGCTCCTCCCTCCGCCCGGCGCGCGCAAGCTTACCTGGAGAACTGTTCCCCAAACAGAGCTGCTAGCGGTTGGAGCTTCAGACGCATCATGTCCGAAGAACTGTTAGTCTTTCGTGAGGGATTCTCATCTTTATATTCTCTGAGTAGAGAAGAGGCTGTGAGGGAGCGATGGTGAAGCTTCATCTTTCACCTGATCCTCAGGAGAACATCGCCAACCTTCTGTTTGTGTTCCGCCATTTTACACGAGGACTGCTTTCAACCAATCTACACGTGTTCAAATCAGGTTTCACTGAAAAGCTTTTGATAAAGAATGGATCGATTCCACTTTATTTCCGAAGCACTAGAAGCTGAATGCATTAACTGCAGTCGTTAGTTTAGCGGCCAATCGCTGAAGAATGCGTCCTGTAAAGGAGGAGTTTAGTATTATTGAATCACAAAACTTTGGTAGAAATAACTGCATATTAAAGTGTTTTTTTTTTTTTACCTTGCATTGAAGTCATCTGTTGTTTGAGACACTCAAACACAAATAATCAACAATTCAGAACTTCTATACATTATCTCTTTAATTATTTCCTTACTTAAAATGACCGTAGATTAAAATTCAATACTTTTTCCAAGCTATGGCTATCACCCCCTCGGTGATCACGCAAATCATGGAGTTGTTGTAATGCTGATGATACGGTTTTTATTTTGTACTTGTTGCTCCTTTTCCCATGTATCCACCATCAAACTGGAGGTGGGAGGAAAAATTGATGCATCGATGCATAACTATTCTTTCTCTAACCATTCAGAATCAGGTTCGCTCAAAGGACTCTCGAGTAAGTAGCAAATCATCCATTTGCGCCCTTATGCTGTAGTGGATAACCATGGATTTTGCACAATGTTACAGGTGCTTGCGTACAAACTATCTCCAAATTAGCCCCTGTTTACCTCCACGAGCTCATACTCTCCTACATGTCCTCCAGAAGCCTGCGTTCAGAGAAGGAACAGCGACTTGTGGTTCCATCCCACAAGGGCAGAAGATCTCTCAGCAGAACCTTCTCTCTCACTGTCCCTGGCTGCTGGAACAAACTCCTGATGCGGTCAGGAGAGCAACACAGCTTTCAGAAAGCAACTGAAAACTCTTCTCTTCAGAAAACTCCTACTATATAAAAAAACTTTCTTTTTTTCTTCCTCTGTCTTTAGCTTTTTCCTTTATTTCCTCCCTGCTATGGTTTATTGATCAGTTGATACAGTTTCTATTATGAGCGAGCATGGAGAGACTTTGACGGTGTAACAGATTGCAGATTGTATTGTATCTCCCCTAATGTAAGTCGCTTTGGACAAAAGCGTCTGCCAAATGCATAAATGTAAATGTTTGAGCCAGGATATAGCATGCCCTGACTGCGTTATTTCAGGGACCTTGCCATACCTGAACTCCTCAGGGAAACTAAAGCTCACATTTTTGAATCACTAAGCAATGCAGAGATGGTTGTAAATTAAAAACAATGCATTGACATCTATTTCAAACAAACTCGTAGGTCACCATTACTGCTCACTACATCTCGGATGAGTGAGGTGTGAGTTCACTTTGTCATTTTAAGATTGCAATACTGTCAAACAGATTCTAACTATTAACAAAAAATAAGTACACTATTTGTTTGAAATGTATATAAAGCCTTTTTTTTTTTTAAACGATGTAAATGAAGAATCGTTTTGGAATCGGATTGTGATTCGCAGAATCAGAATCTAATCGTAAAGTGTATAGAAAGATTTTCACCCCTACTTCAAACTATGAAGCATAAACTTAAAAAAAACTTAACATCTTACATTAAACAAGCACATGTAATATAGGCTGAAATGAAACAATCGCATACACATCATGATGAAATTAGTCCTCAACCTGACATCTGACTGGTGTTGTCCGACATACTAACACAAGCGACTTAAAAATGGTTCCACCATATCAAGTAATCGAAAATAAAATTTCAATATGACACACAGAGAAACAAACAAACAATAACATGACGACAACAATGCCTAAATGACAAGAAAGATTGATGTTTTGGCACCTCCCTGCAGTTTTTATTTGTTTCTTTCAGGTTTAAAGGTCTCAAGCCGACTGCAGCCCTTCTCTCAAGAGGATTTTCCGACGCTGAAAGCAGCCGGAGAACAGGACAAGGTTGGCAAGGAAAGAAGCGTCTTCGATCCGTCGTATGGGCCCGGACCAAGCCTCCGCCCGCAGAGTGAGTCTCCCACACTGCAGATGCACAGATTCCCTTATTGATCAGTATTGGCAGTTGTTGGCACCCATTATGTTTGATCGAGTTATGTTCACTCACAAAACTCCAGATTGAAAGTTCAGATAGGTGTGTGATAGCCTTTCATTGGCCTACAGGACCCCAGACTGAACACTGATTGCTGGGCATCTGAACCTAACATTTGTATTCGTAAAACAATATTGAAACATTCTGGTGGAAAGGTGGTAGAGTGTGTCACCTATAACTGGAAGATTGTCGGTTCGATCCCCGTTGGTTTCATTCTAACGTTGTAACCCTGGGCAAGTCATTTCCCCTGCATTGCCCTGTGTGGTGGAGTGTGTTTGGTGGATGAGAGTGACTGGATGAGTGTGTTTGGTGGATGAGAGTGACTGGATGAGTGTGTTTGGTAGATGTGTGAGACTGGTGGAGTGTGTTTGGTGGATGTGTGAGACTGGTGGAGTGTGTTTGGTGGATGAGAGTGACTGGTGGAGTGTGTTTTGGTGGATGAGAGGGACTGGTGGAGTGTGTTTTGGTGGATGAGAGTGACTGGTGGAGTGTGTTTGGTGGATGAGAGTGACTGGTGGCCGTGTGTTTGGTGGATGAGAGTGAGTGTGGAGTGTGTTTGGTGGATGAGAGTGACTGGTGGAGTGTGTTTGGTGGATGAGAGTGACTGGTGGCGTGTGTTTGGTGGATGAGAGTGACTGGTGGGGTGTGTTTGGTGGATGAGAGTGACTGGTGGAGTGTGTTTGGTGGATGCGAGTGACTGGTGGAGTGTGTTTGGTGGATGAGAGTGACTGGTGGAGTGTGTTTGGTGGATGCGAGTGACTGGTGGAGTGTGGTTGGTGGATGAGAGTGACTGGTGGCGTGTGTTTGGTGGATGAGAGTGACTGGTGGAGTGTGTTTGGTGGATGAGAGTGACTGGTGGCGTGTGTTTGGTGGATGAGAGTGACTGGTGGAGTGTGTTTGGTGGATGAGAGTGACTGGTGGAGTGTGTTTGGTGGATCTGAGTGACTGGTGGCGTGTGTTTGGTGGATGAGAGTGACTGGTGGCGTGTGTTTGGTGGATGAGAGTGACTGGTGGAGTGTGTTTGGTGGATGAGAGTGACTGGTGGAGTGTGTTTGGTGGATGAGAGTGACTGGTGGAGTGTGTTTGGTGGATGCGAGTGACTGGAGTGTGTTTGGTGGATGAGAGGGACTGGTGGATTGTGTTTGGTGGATGAGAGTGACTGGTGGCGTGTGTTTGGTGGATGAGAGTGACTGGTGGAGTGTGTTTGGTGGATGAGAGTGACTGGTGGAGTGTGTTTGGTGGATGAGAGTGACTGGTGGAGTGTGTTTGGTGGATGAGAGTGACTGGTGGAGTGTGTTTGGTGGATGAGAGTGACTGGTGGAGTGTGTTTGGTGGATCTGAGTGACTGGTGGCGTGTGTTTGGTGGATGAGAGTGACTGGTGGCGTGTGTTTGGTGGATGAGAGTGACTGGTGGAGTGTGTTTGGTGGATGAGAGTGACTGGTGGAGTGTGTTTGGTGGATGAGAGTGACTGGTGGAGTGTGTTTGGGTGGATGAGAGTGACTGGTGGCGTGTGTTTTGGGTGGATGAGAGTGACTGGTGGAGATGTGTTGGTGGATGAGAGTGACTGGTGGAGTGTGTTTGGTGGATAGTGAGTGACTGGTGCGTTGGTGTTTGTGGATGTAGAGTGACTGGTGGCGTGTTGTTTGGTGGATGAGAGTGACTGGTGGCGTGTGTTTGGGGTATGAGAGTGACTGGTGGAGTTTGTTTGGTGGATGAGAGTGACTGGGTGGAGTGTGTTGGGTGGATGAGAGTGACTGGTGGCGTGTGTTGGTGGATGAGAGTGACTGGTGGAGTGTGTTTGGTGGATGAGAGTGACTGGTGGAGTGTGTTTGGTGGATCTGAGTGACTGGTGGCGTGTGTTTGGTGGATGTGAGGGACTGGTGCGGTGTGTTTGGTGGATGACTGTGACTGGTGGAGTGTGTTTGGTGGATGACTGTGACTGGTGGAGTGTGTTTGGTGGATGACTGTGACTGGTGGAGTGTGTTTGGTGGATGACTGTGACTGGTGGAGTGTGTTTGGTGGATGACTGTGACTGGTGGAGTGTGTTTGGTGGATGAGAGTGACTGGTGGAGTGTGTTTGGTGGAGGAGAGGGACTGGTGGAGTGTGTTTGGTGGATGAGAGTGACTGGTGGAGTGTGTTTGTTGGATGTGAGTGACTAATGGAGTGTGTTTGGTGGATGTGTGAGACTGGTGGAGTGTGTTTGGTGGATGACTGTGACTGGTGGAGTGTGTTTGGTCTTTGCACTGGTTGATATTACAACAAAGCAACATCCTCCTGCATTTTCTATCATTGCGTCACAGGAATTGACTGAACTGCAGTTCATATAGCAGCCTCTTGAGGCTGACTCCAAAAGGGAGCAGGTTCTTATTCACTTCGATGTTAAAATGACCAGATCTGAGGGAGTGAGCTCAAACTCGACCCCAGATCTCGTGCTTCCTGATGCTTTGACTCGAGAATAGAAAATTTGTGACTGGCTTCACATTTTAATTTGAATGCGCAGCCTTTAAAAAGGGCAACTCGTATGCTTGACGCACAAGAATAGATTTTCGCTAACGCTGTTCTGTTCCTCCCCTCAGACGTCTTCAGCTGGAGGGAGGGTGGAGGGAGGAACCTGGCCTCCTCGTCTCACCTGGGGACTCCAGGAGCGGATTCAGAAACAAAGAGCAGCGTCTCCGCTGAGGCTCCTCCACCACCTCCACTTTCTCCAACCTCATCTTCCTCCACAGCTCTTCCTCAGCAGTCCGAAGTGAAGGAGGCTCCGCTAAGGCCTGTTCAGGCCCCCACCCGCAGGCTTACCCCAGCTGCCCTGCAGTACCAACACCATACCACTACCACTTATCACGACATGCTGCCTGCCTTTGTGAGTCCACACGTTTCTGATCTTAGCCTATTTTTCTATTCCCAATTTTTCTTCATGTTGTATATTAAAGCTTAGCACTTATGGTTCATCTAGATGTGTTTTGGCTCTTTAGAGGGTACCTGCTTTACTAATGTGCTAGTAAAAAGCATTGGTTTGATTCGTCACTGAGTCGAAGGATTTTTTGGATGTGTTTTTATTAGATGTGTCCCAAAGAGACGCCCGCGCCCCTCCGGTCATCTGAAGCCTCCTCGACTGCAGTCGTGGCTCCTGTGCGCTTCGACTCCAGCCTGAGCCTCCGGCCGCCGTACCAGCCGCAGGAAACTCTAAAGTGAGTCTTTAAAAGTGAGTTTACATCAAAGCAGCCGGGTTTTCAGCAAATATAACAATGTTTGTGTTCCAGTGGTGATTTGAAAAGAGAGACACGGTTCCCCCGAGCCCCTCCGCGCCCTTGCGCTCGCCCTGCGCGCCCCGGGGAGAGAGCACCGCGTGCCGCCATCATAAACCCAGAGGACCTGAGGGACCTGGACGATCTGGACACCGACTGCCAAGATGGATGGGCAGGTGAGGGCCTTGACTTTAGATTATTAAACGAAAAGTTCATCTATTTTTTAGGTGAAAATGTAGATGTTGCAGGTAAATATTGAGACTCCCGTAGCAAACACACCTGTGTGCTGCTCTGCTTCACCTGAGGCTCTGAGAGTTAGTTTGCATTTTGATGCTAAACACTTTTATTTTGAAGTGATTGCACTATCCTCACAGCTTTGGGGTGTCTTTGATAAATTAAGCTTCCTAAACCAGAACAGCAAGTCAGTGTTATATCAGAATCCGCCTCCAGACTCGTATGCTTGTTTTGAAATGCTTTTTTTATTTCAATTTATTAGTTAATGAATAAAAACACAATGTCTTTGTTCAGATCACACAAAAAAAATTTACTCTGCGTTGTTTATACGTTAGGTTTTAAAGCGACCGGCCGGGTGATGATTCGATATCAAAAATTGTCATCAATATACACTTTCTCGATAGAGAGTTCAGCGCGTTTGCAACGGAGCTTCCTTGATCTGTGCTTGGGATAGTTTTTCCTTATTTATTTGTGTTACTTTTGTTATTGAGTCGTGTGAGGTAACACATGTACACTATTCCTGCTCTGAGATTAAACACTTTACACTTGTATCTGTTTTTCCGTAAACAAAAGCTATATTCTGTCCGCTTGCCGTGTTCCTGCTTCCAAACACTTCCTGTTGATGTGTTACAGCGACTGGAAGACCAATCAGAAGCCCGTTAGCACTTGCTTCTGATTGGTTTATCTCATTGATCGACTTCTTTTGTATCCTCTGGAGACTCGCGCACACACGAGCAGAGAAGAGAAACGCTCGGAGCAGCGTCAGTTCCAGAGTTTATCAGAAACACCTGTGAGTTGATCACAGGAGCTCGTTCTCTTGAGCTCAGATTCGGTTCTTTCTCTTCATGAAGATGCAGGAAACAAATCGTAATGAAAGGATCATCAGCTCTTGTTTTTACTTTTTAACATTCGCAGCCATCTCGTTTCTGAATCCCAACTCTCTCCGTAGAATTGCTGGAGTTGATTCTTTCGTTCGCGTGGTTCGGGGCTCTCCCGGATCTTCGGGGTCTGAGTGCACATACGTCTCTTTTCACAGTAGATCACCGGAGCTGTGTTTCTGTTCTGCAGGACTTCATGATGAAGTGGATTACAGCGAGAAACTGAAGTTCAGCGAGGATGAAGAAGATCACTTGCCCTCGCAGAAAAGCAGGATCTGGTGAGTAATTCTTAATAAAATACGAAGCGAGAACGCTTTGGAAACCCGGGTGTTCACTTGCATGAGGCCATCCACTCCCTTCGCTTACGAGAACAACTCAAATCTAGGCACGAGCGTAGACATTTTGTATTTGGTATTTTTAATAAAGTTATTTTTAAATCAGTATTTTTTTTTCATTTTGGCTGATAAGCTATATATAATATTAATATATTATGTAGGTGATTTTAATTTTCCAGGTTTTGCTTTATTTTTATATCAAAACTTGACAGCAATGCAAACCGCAGAGAGACTTTATGTGGAACAACAAATACTCTCACTTTTTCCTGCCAAAGAGTGTCTAATTATAGAAATGTCTAATATAGAAAATAGATTTGTTTTTACTTTGTTGAGAATGTGTAAAGAACAGTGGTTTAAAATAACTTTACTGTGCGTATCTAATAAATGCTCATGCTCATCTGTGTGAGTTTATGATAAACGGTATTAAAGCCAAGCTTGTCTTTCTATCTTTCTATCTCTTCTTGGATTTATGCAAATATTCTCAGGCATTTCATCTGACTGGAGCTTTATTAAACTGTAAAAGATCTGCTTTCTGAGACGTAAATCTGGCCTTGAGCTGACTTCTTCTTTCTTTTTTTCTCAGGGAAGACTGGGAGCAGGTTAATCATGCTCCTCGCTCTTCCCAGAGCTCCGGCGAGGGGCCGTCCCCTCCGGAACCCGAGGATGATTCGTACCTGCACCAGCCTGAGCTGCTGCCCTCCAGGAAAACCCACTCTCAGTTCAGCAGCATCGAGGCGCAGGTATGAAGCAGGACTCTTGTCTTGAATAAGGTATGCAGCAGGACTCTTAATTGAAGCCATTACCTCGTTAGAAGCTTTCGAGCATGAGCGCTGAGCTGCCGGAGGATCCGGATGAGCCCCAGCGGCCCCCGGCTCCTTCTCGAGGAAAGCTGATCTCCTCAGACGTGTCTGCGGTAGAGCGAGCGAGGCGTCGTCGTGAAGAAGAGGAGCGGCGCGACCGAGAGGAGCGACTTGCAGCCTGCGCCCACAAACTAAAGCTCCTCGATCAGAGGTTTGGGAAAACGGGTGAAAAGCCCTCGACTCTGCTCGGAGAAGCGCCGAGAGATGAACCAAAGTCAGAAAAAACACCAGAGAGACCTTCAGCTGGAGCTGCGGAGTCATCGAGAGAACCAGAGAGTTGGAAAGCAGCCCGAACACACAACGACCGATGGTTGAACGCTAGTAAAGGTGACAGAAATCATGTTTTTAAACGGGTTAATCACTGCGAACACAAAAAGCATTAAACAATAGCCTTGGTTTCATCGTAGATGTGTCCGAGGCACCAGTGGAGTCATGTGGTGTGGATCATAAAGAAGCAGCCTTTAATCATCTCTCGGATGACGATCGGGAGGAGTCCTTGTTCCCGATACTGGACTACACCCAAAACCAGAAGCCCATGCCTTCACACTCTCACAAACAGCACCCCCAACAGGTAGGCATTTTATTTCTTTTACTTTTATTAGCGAGGTGCACATGATCTGTTCTTCTCATTTGTTTAAATGTTTTTTATGTGAATATCATTATCTTGTTTTTATCAGTCAGTCTGGGCCTGAAGGGGGGTGTAGAGGGAGGGCTAAAATTATTTGTGTAAGTGATTTAAAGTCTTTGTTTAGCCCCTTTATACTGAGTGCCTGACTAGTCCCTCTAGGGCTGGGCCCTCCACCGGTGTATTGTGGTGTTTCATGATATGTCCTTTGTAATACCATGGATACCATCACATTCATGCATCTCCTGAATTTAGCTTGATGTTTTGCTTGCACACGCTCAATTTATGTGATGTTTAGATGAGGAGAGGACTCTGCTGCCCTCCGGAGGCGTTGATGAGACGTGACATGAGCGCTTATTCCGATAGCAGAGAAGGAAGCTAGTCTGGCTTTTCAGAGCTGCGCTGACGCAATCTCTACCAGTCAGCCAGAACGAACAAAGTTTCTGAAAGCTGCCAGGAACAGCTGAAAAATCTCTTTCTCTCTCGCTGTTGAATCAAGACTTTGATTTATAGCAGCAGATATCTGCCAGAATTAGAGCATGTGAATATAATATGAATCGCGCAAGCAGAAAACCTAACTGCACGTGTCGGAAAAAAATGTTGGGGTGTATATTTTTGCACGCACGGTTCAGTTTTCTGCTCGCGCGCATCTCAGCGCCTGAGACCCTTTTGCACCTTTTGAATTAATACAGTGGCAAAACAGTTTTCAGTTCTTGGTCTAATCTCTCACTTTAAATAAGGTTAAAATACACATTTAGCCAATTGGTATTAAGGTCGACTATTTGTTCCCCTCATATTGTGATATAATGCTGATGGCGCTTGGACAGTGCAAAATATCCTGTTATGAATTTTAACCCCTATGACCCACCGCTAAGTCCCACTGTAGCGCATGCACTGCAGAGTCATGGACCGCAAATAACGTGGAAGTAGAATCGTTACGTCACTGGTAGGGTTTAGGCATGGACTGTCCTACCTGAGAGTCAAAAGTGGGCGAAAAGGCAAGTTTATTTGTGTAGCACATTTCGTACACAGGGTAATTCAAAGTGCTTTACATTGGAAATAAAGAGTAAAAAGAAAGTACATTTAATAAAAATCAAGCATAAAAAAAGTCATATAAAATCAAATTAAAATCAATACAAGGATTGACCAGCGAATTTCCCTTTAAATGCGCCGTTGTCTTTATATTACCGTATAATAACTCCCTTATTAATTTGCGTGATCTTCTGCAGAGCGCATTACTCAAATTTATTCAAGTACGGATTGTGGACAATTAATGTCCACTTGAAAAGGACACCATTTGTTGGATACGATATATTTAGACCTCAGGCTTGTTAAATCGCTGTCAGTCGAGTAGCCACACTTTTAATTATGCAAAACTTTAAATCTTAACATAACTTAAAGAAAGGAATAATAAAAAAATCAGATGTTGGAAAATAAGAGTTTTTAGCATGGGTGTCGATGGGAATTTGCTCACGTCTGAGACCAGGAGTTTTTTTCACTTGGCTGCAAATAACAACTGTTCCCATTGTTAATACGTCAGTGACATTTTTGTATAGTTTATAATAATCTATTGTATTTTTCAACTGTTTCGCAAATGCAACTGTTTTATATGATCAATCATGCATCAGTTATTTAATGGTGGAAAGCGGCCCGCATTTGGTTGTGTAGTATTTTTTGTGGATGAGAAAATATTTAGTTTTGGATGCACCGTGTCTCAGTGATGTTTTGCCTCTCCATATTTC
This sequence comes from Danionella dracula, assembly GCA_900490495.1. Taxonomy (NCBI): domain Eukaryota; kingdom Metazoa; phylum Chordata; class Actinopteri; order Cypriniformes; family Danionidae; genus Danionella; species Danionella dracula. The sequence continues at coordinate 14,244 of UELW01000513.1, read as the reverse complement.
TGCAGGAGCAGGTACAGAAGCTGTGCTCGTGGCAGCAGCAGTCTCACTCCAGCTCCTCGCAGCCTCAGAGGGGCTTCTACCCGCCTCACGTGCTGGGATTCGACCCACGCTGGATGATGATGCCCCCGTACATGGACCCCCGCATGGCTCCTGCGGATTACTACCACTCCTCCGGTAAAAACAGAGAAAGCTAGGAAGGTTTCCGTTCGGAAGAGAATTACACTTTCAACTTGTTTCGCAAATTGCTCAAATGTACTCATCATTATTTAAACCTTGATATTAAACCCTAATTATTTGTTTGAAGTCATGAGCTGAGACATCCATGTAATAATGAATTTACCTTGAATATATTTAAATAGGTTTTTAAAAATGTAAACACTGTAAATGCAGACTCTCGGTCAGACATCTGCTTATAGAATGCCCTGTCCATGACTCCGCGAGGAAACATCTGAAATCTAACAACTTAAACCTTCTCAGTCCCTAGCAAACTGTTACATTTTATTTTCAAAACTGACTTTTCCCTTTTTTCGTACCAAATACAACATGTAGCCATTAAATAACCTTTGCTGTTGTCTTGGCTTTAAACAAACAAACAAATAGATTTTTTTTGTAAACCTTGTTTCAGTTTAAAAACTGGATTGGATGAAGACTGTGTAATGGTCTCTTTTGAGAGAGGTCTTTGCAAATAAGGGTGTTAAAGCTAATGCACACCGGGGCGAGTTGAATTTCATTGGCGTAGTTAATTTCACACCTCTTTTTCAGTTGTCTGCTTCTGTTTTAGTTGCTGGAAGAAATTATTTGCGCTGCCGTTTTTAGTCTCCACTATATTTAAATGTGTTTACAGCAGGGGTTGTATTGGTTGAAGTCTGAAGAACCCGAAACTGATTTCTGCAAACTGTGGACAAACAATGGTTGGTTCTGGGCTGCAGGCGTGGTGGTAAATAATTGAGCAGCGTTATCCAAAACTTTCATCCCTTCCGCTTCTACGCCATTCCTTTCACACCGACTCAATCTGTGTTTTTGACGAGTTGACAAGGAGCTCACTTCTTCCCAACAATATTAATAAACTTGTGAAACAATTCATGAAAAAGTGAGATGGAAGGATAACTGGTTTCTCAGGGTGGGTTCGTTATAACCGCCTTTATTTGTAGCGTGTTCTGTGTGCGCCTCCTCAGCCAGGGCCCAGCCTCAGCCTCAGACGTCACCAGCACAACGCCTGAGTTTGGTGCGGAAAGTTTCAAGAATCCTGAAGTCGTGGTTAGATTGGTTGAACGTACCCAGATTTCTGGTAGTAGCGAGTGTCATGTTTGTTTTCGTTCTGCCCAGAAACTTTTATGAGAAAACGATGTTTATAGATGATTATAACTGCCACTATAATGTTTTTTCCAGCATAGTTTTCATTCGTTGTTATTGTTATATAATGTAGTCTGTGTGCTTTATTTAATTTCAGAATTAAACTGATCTGTTTCTGTTTCTTTTGAAGTTTTGTCGTTTTCAAACTTATTTCTGTAAAGCGTTTTTATTTGTGTCTGTTGTTTAGTTTTTATTTTATTTATGTTGATCATAGAAAGGCTTTTTTTTTCTCTTTTTTTTTTTAGTTTTGTTCAGGGTCACAAAAAAGTTCCAACGCGCCAATTTACATCAAAGTAGCAATTTGTGATTAATCAGTTTATTTTATTTTCTCTACTTACTGCTGAGTTTATCTTGTCATGACTGTGAGAATATTGTACTTTGGTCAAGAAATTATGAATATTGATCCATTTGATAATTTTTACTAGGGCTTAATATGGTTTAATGTCTTTTGACCCCTAAACTCAACTGTTTTTCCACTAGTTAGTAAATCAATCAATATGATAAACAAACATTGATTATTGAGTCAACTTGGACAATCTTTAGCCCTAGTTGTGTAACGTCAACAATGATTTTACCAATTAATCACCCAGCTCTAGTATGCATCACCAAAAGCTTAATATGTATATTATATGTTATTCTGAAGGTCTGGTGAAACCTACAGCTCAGCTAGATCATCTGCACAGTCCTGGTTCCACCTCTGACGAGAGCTGCAATCCCAGCAGACACCAGGAGCGGCGCACGCCAGCCATCGAGCTCTATACAGTCTGCAACCAGGAGAGGTGCTCATCCGCCCGTAGCTTCACCCCTCCACACCGGAGGCTTGACAACGATGAGCGAGCGTACCAGGACGACCGCAGCGATCGCTCCAGCTCCAGACAGGACTCCTATGAAGACCCAGAGCGAGCAGACAGTCCCATCGTGGAAGCGATGCGATACGGACGGGGATTCGACAGCTCCCAGCGAGAGGTTACAAATCCTACTCTCTCCCAGAGTAGTGCTGGATACGACGTTTTGAGTAGAGGTGCGAGAGAAGGGGATGAGGTCTACGACAGGAGAGAGAAGGTCTATGAGGGGGATTTCTGGAAGAAAGAAGCGAAAGACTCTAGCGGCCAGTTTCAGTGGTCTGATCATGGTTCGAGCAGAAGCAGCATCTCCAGCCAGCCCTGTGAATCCAGCGGCAAAACTCTGCGGCGAACCGGACCGATCAAGAAACCTGTGCTGAAGCCTCTGAAGGTCGAAGATAAAGAAAAACCAAAGTGTGAGCCAGAGGAGAAGCCTGTTCCTTACAGACTCGAGAAGGAGGTGCTCACTAATGTCTATGACCTTAAGAAAGACGCCCCCTTTATAACTTACAGCAGACCTTCTCCTGAATCAGCGAAGGTGGAGAGAGTAGGACACATGCACAAGGGGAGCAGCTGGGAGTATACAAAGCCTCAACCCTTGGATGGTTTGGACGATAGAGGGTTATCTGCACCACGACGCAACAACTGGATCTTTGTGGATGAAGAGCAAGCGTTTGCTGGGAGCAGAGGTGGGATTCGAGGTCGCGGCAGAGGGTTTCGAGACTTCAGCTATCGAGGAGGAGCTCGTGGAGCGGGATGGAGCGATGGAAGTAGAGGAGGCTTCACTAATTGGGCTCCTCGAGGAGGACGTGGAGGCAACCGTGAGTCTTTCCAAAGTGAAAATCTGCAACGAGAAAGGCCCCGGAGACGAAACGTTAGCGAAACTCACAGCGAAGCCTCTGAATACGAAGAGCTGCCCAAGCGCCCTCGACAGAAAGCCACAGAAAATGGAGACTCTACACACAGTTCTTCTACAGAGCCCAAGAGCGTCGATAGGGAATCCTGGAGGTCCAAAAAAGTGTACAACGATGATGAGAACGTCAACATTGATTCCAGAGAGAAGCCGAAGCCATCCAGAGTATTCGCTAGATCCTTCCCCCCTCGCCTCAACAACTCCTACAACCGTGGGTTTGTCTCGCGGGACGGTGCCCCTTGGCGAGGCCGTGGAACTCCGTTTGGAAGCTCTCACGAGAACGGCTACAACTTTAATTCAGACTCTTATACAAAACGCTTGACGGAGCCCTTGAAGTACCCTCCCAAGTTCACTGCTGGGTTCTCAGAAAATGGTGTTGAAGATCAGGAGGGAGTCTACTACCTCGAAGGTGACAATCCTGATAATCGACCTCTGAGGAGGCGACGGCCGCCGCGTCAGGACAAACCTCCGCGGTTTAGACGCTTGCGTCAGGAGAGAGACGGAGAAGGTCAGTCGAATGCTTTCACTGCAATCCATCGGTTAATTACTGATTGATACGCTTCTAAGAGCCTGTTCTTTCTTTGAACAATCTTGGTGCCTATACTAAGTACATTCACATGTTTACTTTAGAATAGAGAACATAATCTGTGATTATTGATCAATTATAAACAATTCAGAAATAAGTTGTGCCGAAACGACTACTCCATTTTGTGGATTGTTGTCGTGGCCTTACAAAACCCCACAATTTTCAACCAAAGTATTTTCAAACCATTGCCAAATTACAGCTATTCTAATTTAGCAATGACCTTAAAATAATAAGCCCTCAACATTCTTTTCTCACAAGGAGCCATACGTATATGTTTGGACTGTGTATTTTTGTAACATATGTAATGTCAGTGTGCAGTTCATATTTGTTGAGCTTTTAATGGTACTTTTGAAAAAAAAAATAAAAATGGTAAGGTACTATGGTGTTTATTTGTATGGTGTTACTGATATATATATATATATATATATATATATATATATATATATATATATATATATATATATATATATATGTAATTATAAAACATAATATTCATAATAAAAAAAATAGAACAGTTCTCAATCAATGTAGAAATTTTCCACAACGAGCAATTTGTAGGTTTGTTAATCTGTGGTGTGTTGGATTCACAGTGAGTGAAGACTATGTGAACGGAGACTTCGGCGGTCAGTGGCCAGGCCACTCACGAGCTCCACATGAGCACTGGTCGAATAGCTTTCCCACTGAACAGCCCAAGGAGGTCCCAGCTCACATTCCGGGCAAGGACTGGGACAGCGGCTCGGAAACCAGTGAAGGGGACCGGAGGGACAGACGAGGGCCTCCCTGCGACTCGCTGACGGATTCAGCTCAAGGAGACGCCAGTGCGGAGAAGAGAGAGCTCTCCAAGAGAAGTTTTTCCAGTCAGCGTCCCCTCGACCGGCAGAACCGCAGGAATGATACGAGCGTGGTGGAAAACAGCAAAATGAGCCGGCGTATGGAGGTGCAGCCCGGTGCTGGGCTGAGCAGGAGCGAGAGCTGGCAGAACGGAGTCGGGTCAAACAGTAACCGGTATGTTTGCGTGGTCAAGGGCCGTAAACTCAAGCGCCCTCTAGATGTGAGCGTGTGTCTTTGTGCAGATCTCCAGACGAGGCCTTGGGCGCTCTCAGATCCGTGTACAGTGTGGATAAAAGCGATGACTCCATGGAAAACACTCCCAAAATTCCAGATCAAAACCCGAAGGCCAGAAACATGAAGAAAGATTCTGAAGCTCTGTCCCAGTATGAGTGCCAAGCCTTTCCAAGTACGTGAACAAAGCTGCTTTAAGAAGAATTATCTTGAGGAAGAGAGATTATTGATTTAATATGCTTTATCTCTAAGTGAATGTATGAAAGCGCATTCTAGTTGTATTTTTTTAAGTAACTAAAACCAATGCTTTACTAAGCGCTGGACAGAAGCTGTACAGAATCAATTTAAAAGCAAAAAATACAGAATAAATAATAAACGATCATCATTGACTTATTATCTTTAGGATCAGAAGATTAATTTAAAACAACAAAAATCTGCCCTTGCATTTCAATCTGTGATCTGTTGGTGATCTGTTCTAGTTCTAAGTCTGAATTATTTATTCTGAATCATTTTAATAAAAAAAACTCTGTAGCTGGTAATTGCAATAGTCAGTTATTTTAATTAAGAACTTCTTATAACTGCAATCTATAATGTCCATCATAAAGTAAAACAGCACTCAACCAATGTAGGATGAAGATGGTTGTTCCATCTCAAAGCATTTCGCGCCGGTCTCAAACCATAGCACCAGCTGGAAGTTCTGGTCCTTCATAATCACGTCGAGTCTCCGGCGCGGGACGAGAGGCTCCGCTCCGCGCGCAGGAATACGAGCTGCGCGTCAACACCGTTTGCCGTCTCAAGCAATATTCTTAATGTCCTTAAAATCATCAGGAAAGTAATATTTGAAAAGAAGAATGCAAAACTGAGAAATGAGAGCAGACTTTGACTGTAAAAGTCTTGTTTGTTTCAGTTGAGAGTGACACCGGGGCAGGTCTGCCAGGATCTGAGGTGTTTCAGGACAGTCTCTCCAAAAAGCAGAGACGTCCAGCAGAGGAGGAGCGTAGGAGGAAGGACCAGGGACCAAAGGTGGGAGATCTTTTTTTTTTCCTTTACCTAACGTAAAGGGAATGACTGAAGGGCTTGAAGTAGGGCTGAGCGGCGTACCGTTTCATACCGAATACCAGTGGTTTTTTAAAAATTTTTTTATTATAAAACTTTTTCATAGACCGCAATACCGGTTCGCTCGCAAACCGAACTTCGACAACATGGAACGTGGAGGAGTGGAACGTTTCGAGCGAGACTATGTTGAGAGGGGTTGTTGTGCGGTGGTACCAGGCGGATGCGCTGCATTCTAACGATCTCTAGATGAAAACACGGTCAAAATAATACTTTCAGGAAACGTTACTTCATTTTAATCTCACGCTGATCAAACAACCGTTGTTATTGATTGTTAATGGCTGAAGGCAAGGCAAGCTTATTAGTGGAGAACATTTCGTACACAGCGTAATTCAAAGTGCTTTACATTGGAAGCAAAGAATAAAAAGAAAGTACATTTAATAAAACCAAGCATAAAAAAAGTCATAAAAAAATCAAAGTGATTAAAAACTGAAAACTTAAAAACATTGATTAAAACATAGATTAAGATGTGAAGTGCAGAGTTGTTGGACGTTGGTGCTCAGTCGACGAAAGCGCAGCTAAACAGGAGAGTCTTTATCCTGGGTTTAAATATGACTAAAGTGTTGGCGCCCCCTGATCTCCTCTGGAGCTGGTTCCTCTGAGGGCCGCAGGAGAACTAAAGTGTTGGCACCCCTGATCTCCTCTGGAGCTGGTTCCTCTGAGGGCTGCAGGAGAACTAAAGTGTTGGCACCCCTGATCTCCTCTGGAGCTGGTTCCTCTGATGGGCATGCAGGAGAACTAAAGTGTTGGCACCCCTGATCTCCTCTGGAGCTGGTTCCTCTGTGGGCCAGCAGGAGAACTAAAGTGTTGGCACCCCTGATCTCCTCTGGAGCTGGTTCCTCTGTGGGCCGCAGGAGAACTAAAGTGTTGGCACCCCTGATCTCCTCTGGAGCTGGTTCCTCTGAGGGCCGCAGGAGAACTAAAGGAGGATTCACTCTGAGTGGAGTTAACCCGGGGGAGATCTCATTTATCTGATCTGAGGATCTCAGCTCTCTGTTTGGTGTGTATTCTCTGATCTTCTCTGTGAGGTGTTTAGCTGCTGAGTTCTGTTTGGACTTCTCTACGAGCAGCAGAACTTTAAAATCTATTCTGAAGGACACCGCAGCCAGTGAGAGACTTAAGAACCGAAGTTGTAACCGCTGGAGACAACTCGAGCGATCTGCTTCATCACCTCCGACTTAAACATCGACTCAAACATAGGAGAGCAGAACTGTTGGCCTGATTTTGAAATGTATGCGTATGTGGGGTTTTTTATAACTTGCTATTTTTTTTCTTATCATGCAGAAAAATAACAACATTCTTCTAGTGGCCTTGCTTATTGGCCTTGCTTGTTTATAATGCAAATTGTATATGTGTATAGTGACAATAAAGGCATTCTATTCTATTCTATTAAATGTGGATTATCCTTAACGTGAACCATTCGTATCTCGAAGCACCGCTATTTTAGATTTTAGACTAATTTAGATTTGCTATAAACTGTTGGAAATTAAATTCATGTTTCATATGATATATGATTGCAATGCTCCCACAGAGCTTGGTGAAGAGCAGAGCGATCGGGGTGAAAATTGCTCCGCGCTTCGCCAAGAAGCAGAACAGTATTTCTCTGGAGGCTCCGGAGGAAACGCTCTCACCCAAAAGCTTGGGGACGGAGATCTGGGAGACCAGCAGCTCAGGTAATACTCGCACAGGTTCACTATTTAATCAATCAAGTTGGTTTTTGTTTGTTTTTTTAGATTGTTAACTGAAGATTCTCCAGTAGGTACGTAGTGTTGTCAAAAGTCCTGGTACTTTAGTACCAAGTCGGGACAAAAAAAATGTTATGGTACCATGATTTATTAAGTAGCGGTAGTAGAGGACCCAGGCGACCCGGTTCTTGTCGTGGAGGAGAGCCATGGCCAACAAAATATGCTTTGATAATAAAAGTAACACGAAAATGTTCATGAATTTAGTTCAGCAAACGCGAAAGCGTAAGCAGACGGGAAGAGTGCTTCTGATAAGTCGTTTTGGGTTTAATTTGACCGGTAGAAGAGTTGATGCTACGCTTCAACACCTAGCGTCAAGGCGAGAACTATGGGGTTATTGTTGTAGCAATATTATTTGTAAATGCGTGACTCGATTCACATTTACAGATCGAGTCACGATCTGCAAATGTGTACAATATTTCTACAACAAGAAATATCCCAATAGAATATTGACCAATAGGAGAGCAGAACGGCTGGTGGTGAGTTGAATGCAGTCATGTGATCCCAGTGTTGTCTTCCACCTTTTCGTGCATTTTTTTTTTTTCTTATCTTGAATTTTTTTTCTTTTATCTTGAATCTGGAAATGGCAAAAAAAAAAATTACTTTAGTAAAAGTGTGGGCAAGTGTATTTGGATGAAAAATTAAGCACAGACTGAGTGAAATTTTTTTTTTAAAAAAAAAATTTTTTTTGTGTTTTCAATGCTTGTAACTTATATAGTTAATGACGCAACTTTTTTTTGTAATGCCATGGTTTTGTTTAATTTTAACATATTAATTTATTTATTTAGTTAATTGCACAAATGTTAATATATACACGTTAATATATACGTTAATATATAGTCTTAAAGATCTGTTCAGTCATGGCATATTTAATTTAATTTATAAAAATGTTTGAGTTCATAAATAAAAGTTCTTTGGTGCTGAGAACCATGGATTTTTCCTGAGATCGGTCTCGGATACTGATATTCTGGTACGGGACGACCCCAGCAGGTACAGCTGTGAGTCCTGGAGCCGATTGTTAAATATTCTACAGCAAGAACAAATAAAAAATAGATTCTAAAGAAATAGTACCTAGTGCAGAAGAGGGCGCTGTGGGTAACATTACCACCCTGGTGCTGCTTTTACGAGTCTTCCTGAGTTTGTGTGAGTTTATCACAGCAGCTCGTTCTCATCATGAAGATGAGGAGCTCAGAACTTCAGGAGGACATCCTCAGCTCTAGCTTAGAGATAGTAAAGTGCAGCCAAAAGTGAAAAGTTCTGATTTTAATAAACAAAAGCATGTTTCAATAAGTGAGTTTTATGAATATCATAAACTTATTTTATTAGACATAATGTAATGTAATAGAAAATTATCAATGTCTGATATTTGTGCTATTTTTACAGGTTAAGAATATATTTTTATAGCAACTAATCTGAAAATATATATATTTTTAATTATAATAATCTTGGTTATACAACATCACCTTAAACTGTTCATGACTAGGAAAAGTTTAGCTTGTTCTGACCATAAATAAAATAGTTTATGGTCAGAATGAAGTTAATGATCAGTTTTCTACAACTTTCACTCCAGAGCTAAAACTTGCTTTTATTTTTGCCTGAAATAAAGATTTGACAATATCATGATGTAAAAAAAATGATCACGATATCTTTTTAGCCCTTACCTCTCAGCATTCTGGAAAGGAACTGATTTTCTTTTGTGTTTTTTTTTGAAGCGCTGAGCGTTCAGGCGTCAGGAGGAGATTCGTGGAGCAAGCCGGTTTCATACACTGGAAGCGAACCCAACTCTGAGGTACACACGGGACAACATCCTGCTTTATATCCTTCTAACAAAAACTAATGTAACTAACATTCAATATATATCTCTCATACTCTAACCAAACAGCAAACATTTAACCAAACAAAATGAGGAACATTTTGCATTTGTGTTGAACAGATTTTAATTCTGTAAAGTAAGGGAGTTTACGCACAACGACCCTCTGTGCTTTAAAGCCCGGTCTCCGTCTCGCTCCCGCAGGATTCAGACGCAGGCGTGGAGCAGAGTAAGGAGCGGAAGCCGGGCCCCATTGGGAACGAGCGCTCGCTGAAGCAGCGGAAGGGCTCCGAGGCCCTGGAGCGTCTCGAGGCCCCCATCGCTCCAGTCAACGGGGTGGAGATCCACGTAGAGAGCGTGCTCCCGGGGCCGCCCATCGAGTTCGGCGTCAGCCCCAAGGACTCTGATTTTACCCTGTCACAGACCGGCTCGGCTCCGGGGCCCGGGAACAGCAGCGCTGCAGCCAAACTGCAGGAGGCGCTCGCGGGGAATGTGAGTGTTCGAGGGCGCAATCATTGATCGGGGTTTTGTTTCTGATGCCTCCTGGTGCTTTTAATCAAAATAAGTCTTTTCATTTAATCGCTAACAATGAGTCCAGCAGAGAAACATCTGGAGAAGATGAAACGGGTTTGCAAGGATCTCTCAGTTTGGAACAGTGGAGTATATGTATATATATATATATATATATATATATATATATATATATATATATATATATATATTTATATTTCAGTTTGTATTTCACTGAAGAAACAATACAGTAAATGGTAGTAAAAAAAACTCTTTAAATCAAGAACATATATATATATATATATATATATATATATATAATATATAGTCTGCAAGCAGAGCAGCTTCTAAAACACTAAGCTTTGTAACGTAATTAAAATGACATTTGTTCCAATCAAGCAAACAAAAGGAATGCGCGCTTTGTTTCTGAAAAAAAGTGTCGCTTGGCCTGTCATGATGAGCAAATACGTTAATTGTGTGAAGTTTAAGAGAGATCTCTAAGTTTAAGAAAAAAAAGTCTATTTGCATGCTTGATTGTTTCCTTCAGGCCTCCTCTTCTCCCTCATGCTCTCTCCTCATGCCCTGAGGGAAAGCAAGAAGCTCCTCTCTCTACCCTCCCGGGGCGCCGATTGCTCCCCCTCCAGTCTGCCCTCCTCTCCTCTTTCCGACGAAGTAGGGGGAAGAGGCGCCCGAAGGAAGAGCCACAGAATGCGAGAGGGAGAAGAGAAAGGGAAGAGGACGGAAGTAGAGAGAAAAAGAGGGTGAGGGAGGATGGGAGGGGTCGGGAGGGGAGAGCCACGAGTCGAGAGGCAGCTGGGAGGAGGGAAGGGTGGTAGAGGCTGAGACGAAGTGAGGAGCACGTCAAGAGAAGAAGAGTAGCGATCGAAGATCTAAGGAGAGAGGGAGAAAGTGTCAATCCGGGGTGACGAGGAAGAAGGAAGGAAAGAAGGGGGCAGAGAGGGTGGAAGGAAGAGACGCGAGCAAGAGAGTAGGAGAGCGAGGGAGGAGAGATGGTAAGCTCAGTGATCGCAGAAGGGAGCAGGGGAGCCGGAGGGGACTGAGTCGGAGAGAGAAGAGGCGACGAAGAGGACAGAAAGAGAGGGGAAAGGAGGACTCGATACACGGCTACGTCTGGCTCTCCCGACGCGATCGGTGTCTCATCTTGTAAGCAACAGCCGATGGGGAGCTGGAGGAACAGTCGAGTGAAGAGAGCGTAAACAAGGAGAGAGGGACGAGAGAGAGATGATCTTGCTCCTCGCTCTCACTAACTATCCTCTTTTCTCCATCTATCTCCCTCCCTATTCCTCTTTCTCCTCTCTCTCCCCTTCCCCCTCTCATCTTTCTCCTCTTCTACCGCTATACCGCTGCGTCCTCTCCCCCTCTCCTCTCCTCTCTCCCCCCTCCCTCCCCTCCCTCTCCTCTTTCTCTGCCTCTTTCTCCTCTCTTCCCTCTCTCTCTCTCCATTTTCTCCTTCTCTCTTCCCTTTCTCAAATGTAACATTCATGATAAATAAAGGTGCATTATGGTTAAACACCTTCATCAAAATAGACTTTCATCTCTATTATTACAGTCCTCTTAATCCAGAAACAGAACCTTGGAGGTCATTATTTAATTCGTAATGTTTCAGTCGATCAGGCTCTCGACGTGAACGACGGTCGGCTTGTTTTTGTTTTCACAGACGGGCCTGACTCAAGCCATCCCGATGCTGCGCAGAGATCACCTGCAGCCGGGGATAAACCTGAACCCCCTCAGCTTCCCCAGCGCGGACCTCACGCTGAAGGTAAGGCTCCAGCAGGAGCGTCTCCTCAGGGCGTGGCCTCCGCTGAGAGCTGTGTGTGAGGGTGCTTCTTCTCTGTTCAGATGGAGTCGGCGAGGAAAGCCTGGGAGAACTCTCAGTGCGTGCCAGAGCAGGGCTCTCCGGTAGCTTCCGGCTCAGGGTTCCGGAGCGCCTCCATCCAGCGGCAGCTACAGCTCCTTCTCGATGCCAGCCATGCCCACGGTAGCCTCCGTGGCTCCCTCCGTCTCCATGCAAGGTCTGTGAGAGTTGCACCATCTAGAGCGTTGGTGGGGAACTTATTTCAGCTCAGGGGGCACCCGCATTTGGTTTTGTTTGACAAACAAACTTTCTTTTCAAGAGCAAAGGCACATTCTTACTCGGGGTGGGAGTCTTTAAGTACTTAACGGTCCAATTAAAATTTTGAGGTCCACGATCCGAATCAAAACGATTCTTCATATGCATTCTTTACTTAAATATGCTTAATTTACTTCAAAAACAAATAGAGTTTCTTTGTTTTTTTGTTCATAGTTAGAATTTCTATTTGACAGTGTTTCAATCTTAAAAATTACAAAGTGAACCGAAGGCTCGTCCCTCACTCATCTGTGACGTAGGGAGCCTCAACGCAGACATAAAAAGATTTCTAGCTTTGTTTCATTCACTTTTTTGGCTTGCGCTCTGTGTTAAACCCTGAATAATGAAGTAAAACGTTTGCTACCTTCTCGGGGCTCCTTGGAGTGAAACCTGACGTGATCGGGACAGAAGGCTGTTTCTTCAGCTCTGAGTGGAAGTCTGTGATAGGCTTCGTGTTTGTCGTGTTGCCATTTGGCGGTGCAGGTTTTAGTTTGTCCATTGTTTAAAAGAAGAGAACTTGACAAAAAAATGTAAGAGGCAAGTGTCGTGATGTTTATGGTTCCGGAGTGCACTCACAGTTTGATTGAACACAGAATCAATTCAGAACCTTTTTAGAATCGATTCTGAATATAGATTTATAACATTTCAGTTGAAGAAACGCAGCTGGAACAGTGTTGGTGAACACGTTGCATTACTGCACCAATAAAAACAGCAGAAAACTCATCTAGTGCTAGTGATTATAACTCGAAAGACTGAGCTTCGTTTGTTTGTTTGGCTGGTTACGAAGCACAATTTGCATGTTATAAAACACGTTTACAAATTCCGAAACTATTTTACAATGCAACGGATTCAAGAGTTCAGCACCTTTTTTGACAGATAGTTTAGATTGACAGTTTTGCTCTCAGTGAAACTAGCAAAAGCAACCAAGCCTCGCTCCGGAGGCCAGTTGTTAAAGAACGCATGGAAGAGGTGACAGGCCTTTAGTGGAACGGATTGAGGATGTGTGCAATACAAATTTACATAAAACATGAAACACTTTTACAAGTTACTAAACACATATGCAATGTTGAAGAGGTGTGTTCTGGGCTTTTATTCAGCAACCAGTCTTCTCGGAGGATAACCAAGAACCCTCGTAAGCTCACACACTGAGTGACATGAACGAGAGCTCTCCTTATTTCAGATTCAGCGATGAATTCTCAGCAAGCCTAAAGTTGTGCACAAAACTCCAGACCAAAATAGGCTGCTAACATCAGTAGCTAGCGTCCGTTACAGTCTATTAGTTTGCGTGTGTGTTATTAGCACAACTGTGATCGACTGCCTCAAACTCAAACTTTAAAAAGTACAGGTTTCTGCTCCTCAGGTGAGTAGAGGAACCACAGAAGGGACTCGTGTTCTGAGCAGCAGAACCTCAGGCTGCTGGTGTTCTGGTAAAACAGGCTCCTGTTCCTCCAGCGCTCATATTTTGGCCGTACAATAATGTTTATTGCACTGTCAAAAATAAAGGCACAGTTGCCGAAATAAGAATGTTTTTGTTCTTGGCTTTTGTAGATCAATTCCATTGTGATGACACTTTTTTTAATTTTGCATAACGCTTACTTGATAATGCAATCTCTATCACTGTATTTAATAATGAAAAGCCTATCAATAATCTCACAATGTTAAAAGGAGCCTTAATGCGTTAATTCAATTTAAATACACAATTTCTAATATTTAAAGAGTTGGACTTTATATGTTTGATTAAAAATATATTTTATTTACTTCTAGATTGATTAAAACTTGACTGAAAACTTCTATTTTTTAGTGACTAAAACTAGGCTAAAACGTTTTTGATTTTGAATGCGGCTACAAGTAAAATTTTTGTCAAAAAGACTAAGACTAAAACTTAGATGGCTGCTAAAAGCAACACTGCTCCCAATGTCGATTGAATCTATTTCCTGCAGGGGTTGAGTTAATTAACCGGTTATTAATCAAATCCGGTTATCGTTGCATCCCGATGTAGTTTGTGATCAGACAACTAAACTCCTGTGTTTGTTTGTTGTGTGTGTGTGTGTGTGTGTGTGTGTGTGTGTGCGCAGGCAGCCATCTTCCCCCTCTCTATCTGGACGGTCACGTGTTTCCCAGTCAGCCCAGACTGGTGCCGCCCCTGACCCAGCAGCCCAGCTACCAGCAGGTTTAGGATGCCTAT